>VBSM01001044.1:14445572-14458971 GCA_008086735.1 Cheirogaleus medius | reverse complement strand
TATTAAAAATCCCCACTGGTTTTTTTTTTTTTTTAAAGTAAATTTACTTTCAGAGAGTCAGATGATGCAACCCATTTCAGAGAGTCAAAAGGGGAAGACTCCGCTGTGTTCCGGCTTCCTCACTTTCCAACTCTGAAAAGACCTTTCAGGGACATCAAACCAATTGTACCTAAAATCCTGTGACTTCTGCTTCGACTGTATACTCATTTCATGGCCCTGGGCAAGAAGCTTCATTCCAAGCTCTCCTTTTTAACTGTCTGTAAAATGAGGATAATATCTCCACAGGAACAGACACCACATCTGTGTTATCAGGTGTATAAATATACACAGAGAACTCTAAACTGCACAAGGTAGAGCTTAGGACAGAAATGCCAGTATCTAATCTGAAACCTCAGGCTTTTAGAGTGATTCACGTGGCCTTCTCAGAAATGTCAGTTAACTCCATTTCCCCAATCCTAAAAAGCCTAGAAGGGTGTAGCACGGTAATTTTCTATCATGGATCAGCATGGAGGAAGCAACATCTGGGGGTTTCCACAGTTCCTCCGCAGTTCAAGGGAGTGGAGATAGCACTGGGATTCCCAGCAGCACCCTCAGGAGAAGAGTTCCCAGATTCTATATGGTGTGTGTGCAGGATTGCCAATGAACCTTCCACGTACAAGAAGCGATTCTGTAGGTCAAGCCATCATGGTTGATCTCTGGTCTCTACCCTACTTTCCCAGATAAAATTAGCATAACAGCTAATGCCAAAGTCCTAGACAAAACTCCAAGCCCTGCTCTTCTCCAGCTTCCTCGCTGTGCCCAAGAGATGTGTTATGGCTTTCAGTCGGTCCATCCTGTTGCCTTTAAATGAACCCAGCTCGCCTACGCAGATGCTAGGAGCACTGAAATACCCGCCGGCCATAGGCACTCACCTCTGGAATTCGTCTAGACTATTTCCCTTAGAAAGATTAAGAAATGTACCCAAGGTCACACAGCCAGTAACTGGCAAAACTGGGATTCAAATCCAAGTTTGCCTAACTGCAGAGCCCACATGAGGCTGGTCGTATTACCAACCGGCTCCCAAATGCTCCTGGAAAGGGAAAACAATGCTGCCAATTCGGTTTGGCAGGTTATCTGGTTCCAGCAAAGAGGTAGTAATAAAACGCACACAGACTCTCAGGCCCAGGTGGCTCTCAAAACTTCAAGAGTTGTCATTATTTTATCTGCCTGAATATGCTTCCTCCACCTATACTCCTTATCGTGCAGGTCACCAGTTACCAAATAATATTGAAGTAAGTTAATGGGATTATGCATTTGCTATGTTCACTCCAGTTTGCTGAGTACTATATGGGATTAAAAGAGTAATAAAATGTATTTCCTGTCCTCTGGCAACTCAACTCTGAGGGGTTGGAGGTGGCAGTGCAGATACGGAAAGTAAAGCAAAAAGCCCAGTGTCTGTTTTTCAGCCCATTTATTATAAGATAAATGTCACGAGGGGAAAAAAACAAGTCCTATGGAAGGATAGGTACTACCAGAATGGTTTTTGCTAAAGAACCTCAAGGTTTTTGCCATCAAGTTCCTCTAAGTTCCTCTAATAATAACTTGTATATTAGTTATTTACCTCCGTGGAAGTTGCCTGGAAAAAGTCTTGACTTGCTATTCCCATAAGCCCCTCTTTCTTCTATTTTTATAACAGAGAAGCAAAATTCTCCACTGTTTTTTTTTTTTTTTCTTTTCTTTGAGCATTCTTAACATGTTAAGACTTAGTTCAGATCTTTTCGAGAACAGCATAATTGGTAGGAATGTGACTAAGGGCCCTATTCACCAGGAATGTACACACGACTTACATGGCCCACTTACGTTGGTTTCAGTGGCGTAGTCTCAAGTCGTGTTGAAGCAGCTTGAAGATTAAGGCACACACACAAAAAATTATTCATTTTTTTTCCTCAGATTGTTACAGCAATATAGTGAGCCTATTCTCTCTGCTGAGCTTGTGTCAGCACTTCCAGTCTAACCCTGTTTTGTCAAGTCTTTCAGACTTGGCTGTGAAACTGCCCTGTGGGTCTAAAATTCAGGAGACTGTACTGTACGCCCGTTTTGATTAGATTTTTGCGAGTTTCTTTTCTGTGAGCTGCCTGCTCATTCCACGATCACTGACGAAGGTTTCACAATTCTTAAGCTGTTGTGTTTCTAAAATGAAATGAGGTTATCTACCTGACAACCAGGACAGGTTTTAGTATTACTATTTTGGAATCAATTAAAAATCACTTGTATTGATTCTCTATAATTATACCTCAAATATCTTCGAGTTGTATACAAATAGAAGATAGGAGATTTTACTCTCCATTTCTGATGAAATGTGAAAGTGTTATTATATGTTTTGTCTCATTCTCCCCTTCATGTGATCAAGCATCAAAATACCCTCTAAAATCTGCAGCTGAAAAAAAATTCTGTACACACGATTCTCACCTTCAAGTGATATGCTTCACTCCGGTGCTCAATTATTTGGAAGCAATAGGTACCATGATTTCCAGACAATTACTGTAAGATTTGTTCCAATCTGAAGTACAGAGATAGCTTTCTCTTTTCTCTTAGTAGTATCAAGATTGGATGTGCTTTTAGAGATAAAGCAGTAAGAGAAGTCCACAGATACAAGTGTTGCCTGTGGCGTCAGCAGGCTGCAGAGAAAGGCAGGCGGCTTCTGTAGTGAAAACTGTTATAGTCTTTGAGTCAAAAGACCTAGGCTGGAATATCAGTTTTGCCACTGACCAAGGGCATGTTATATCAACCGCGGTTTCCTCAATCTCTAACCCCTGAAAAATAACACTTTTGTGTATAAGGGGTTTACGTGGTTAGAATTCATTCATTTATTTACTCAATAAATATTTAGGGGACATTTACTAGGTGCCAAGCACATAGGCATTGGAACCACAGATACAATCCCTGCCCTGGTGGAGTTTACAGTCAGCCAGGGAGACAAACTTGAATCAAATAATAACCCAAATAAAAGTAAAAAGGTAGAATTACAAAATGGAAAGTGCTACGGAGAGCTGTATGCTGTTTTGAGAGCATATCAACCCCACCCAGGGAACCAAGGAGACTTTCTTAAGTGAGTAATGTTTGAGCTAAATCTAAAAATGAGGAAACATTAGCCAGATAGAGTTGGGGATGCTTCACTGGGCATGGAGGTGGGGGGTGTATTCCAGGCAGAGAGATCAGCATGTGCGTGCAAAGGCCCTGCGGCGGGAAGAAGCATGGTACCCAAGCAAGGTGAGTGGAGAGGAATGTGGAGCTAGAGAAGTGAAGTAGGGGCGAGAACTGACAGGGTCTTGTAGGTACAGTGATCCTATTAGCATTCTCCTTAATGCTCAAAAGTGTCAGAGTGTCCCCATTTGGGCCACTGTTTTGTTTTGTTTTGGTTTGGTTTGTTTTTTTTTGAGACGGTCTCACTTTGTTGTGAGCAGTGGCGTGATCATAACTCACTTCAACCTCAAACTCCCAGGCTCAAGTGCTTCTCTGGCTTCAGCCTCCCAAGTACCTGGGACTACAGATGCGTACCACCATGCGGGGCTAATTTTTCTATTTTTTGTAGAGGTCAGGTCTCATTCTTGCTTAGACTGGTCTTGAACTCCTGGCCCCAAGTGATGCTCCCGGCTCGGCCTCCTGGAGTGCTAGGATTACAGGAGTAAGCCACAGCGCCCAGCCTTGACCCTTTTTTTGAAAGCAGTAAAGATTTTAAGCACATAAATAACATAAGAAGATTATGGATTTAGAAAGCCAAGGTGTAGAGAAAAATCATTACACCTGAGGTCTCTCCTATGACCGTGTATTTCATGTGAGCCTCATGTGGAACCACAGCCTGTAAGGTATACTACTGCCAATTTATCCAGTATAATGCAAACAGCTATCTTCCACAAGTAGGCTTGTAATTAAGTTTTAAGAACCAATTTTAAGGCATGTTCAATGCTTTTTTAGCCAAGGTTCTCTAGGGAAACAGAATCCACTGGATGAATGTATAAATAGAGGGTGTGGAGGGGGGGAGAAAGATTGATTGATTTTAAGGAATTGGCTCACATAATTGTGATGTCGAGGAGGCTGACAAATCCAAAATCTGCAGGCTACCTAGGAAGAGTTACGACTTGGTCTGAAAGCAGTCTGCTAGTTGGGAAAGCATTCTCTCGTTGGGAGAAATCAGTCTTTTCTTCAAGGCCTTCAGCTGATTGGATGAGACCTACCCACATCATGGAAGGTAATCTGCTTTACTTAATATCTATAGACTGAAATGTTGATCTCATCTAAAAAATAGCTTCACAGAAACATCTAGAATAATGTTTGACCGAATATCTGAGTACCATGGCCTAGCCAAGTTGACACATAAAATTGATTGTCACAAGTGCCTGTTGGTACAAGGTGAATGAATGAGGTTTTTGACCCTTCCAGTATGGAGGCGAGCACCTCTCTTAATGCCAAGGAGCTTCTTCCACAGATTCTCATGGTGTCTCCATGCTGGGACACCAGCTCCATGGTGACAGTTTCTGAACAGACAAAGCAAAGCTTTAGAAGAGGCAGAGCTGGCCTTTATGTTCCCTGGGATTCCCACCTGCCACAGGCCACCTTGCAGCCCACATTCCAGAGTGGATGTTCCCGGAAGAGATGTGGCCGAGAGACCTCCCTTCTTGAATGTTTCCCACCGGGGAAGAATAAGGCAAGAACTGTTTGCTTGTCAGGGAAATTCCCTGAGGGAAACATTAACTTTGAAACTTCACAGTTTCAACAAGGAAGTTATAAAGGCCAACATCTAAAAGCTGAAACTCTTCCTCCACACTCACGAAAAAAGAAAGAGAGAGAGAGAGAGAGAGGGAAACAAAAGACTTCTCACATAAGTAACTTCCCTATGATACTCCTGTGCTTGTGTGAAGAGACGACAGTTATGTGTTAGAGTTTAAATGTCGTAGGGTGGGCTGCACAAACACCGACTGCGTTTGTGATACCAAGTCATAATTTTCCCATGGATTTAGCATGTGAGTTTCTAATTCACAAACCCCTCCTTTCTGCTCATGAAGGAAAGAATGACAGGCTCTGGTTATGTGCCCAGATATCCCAGGAAGGCCAGCAGGAGATAAACATCAGAGAATCCAGAAGGTGTAAGGAACTTTCTGAAGGCATTGGATCTAATGCCATGCCCATTTTTTCGTTTTCTTTTTTCCTTTTTATAACTCAAAGAGGGGACAGTGTTTTTAATAAAGGGAAGAGAAAGTTTTCAAGGACAGGAATACAGACTAGCTGACTATCAGCTTTATCATAGATAGAACAAGAGACAGTAGGCTTAGATTTAGCATAAGTGATTGGAGTTAATTATAGAGAACTAGCTGATATGATACAAACTATTAATAAAAGAGTTCCTGAGCGAGACCATGGACTCTGCTTTCCGGAAAAGATCAGAGTAATAACAGAGGAGGGTTTTCTACACTAGTAGTATTAAGACACACTCGCGTGTTAAACCCTCTATCAGTGTGTCTCAGCAAGGAGATCCGCGTCACACATCCCAGAAGCCTATAACTTGCCCCAGACCTGTGACTGTCCAGAGACCTCCATATGCTTTCTTTCTGTCTTTCTATTACTCTCTCAGGTCAAAACATACTCAGGACTTTGGAGAAACACAAGTGGCTTGGACTGCCTGCTCTTAGGTGTGCCTCCACCCCAACAGCCAGCACCGCTAGTGTTGTTAGATTCCCTTTCTATAGTGTGCACTGTAACAAAACAAAACACAGACTCATTTTTGTTAACATATACCATGTAACCAGACTGTGAATTTAAAAGTATACATCAATGGCAAATCATTCTGAATAATGTTCTCTTTTTTCTCTATGTGTAAACTAGTACTGATTTTCTTTTTCCAAACAAAGTGTTGCTCTTCTGGAAAGTTATGGCGCTTCCACCAGATTAGCCAGATATTTAGAAGCTGAGACAACCTGAAATTTGAAGATTCTTTATTATCAAGTGCCAACTTCTTTAGGAACTAGCTAACTCCAACCAAGTCCACTCTAGTTAACGAATCTATCCTCTTCTCTAGAGGTAAGACTGAGTAGAAACAAACTGGTCAGATTCAAGGGACTGGAAAGAGAGTACAGGTAGGAAAAGGGAGGTAAACTGCTTACATGACCACTTCTTTTATTGTATCATCTATCACAGAAAATATGTTTGTCAAAGAACAAAACATTTCATCTACCCCATCTCTCTACCCCCACAGCTTTCCTCTCTTTCTTTCCCTTAAATAAGCACCTCTGATCATTTTTTTATCCATAACTGGTAGCTCTCCTCTCCACACCATTCTCATGCTATAGAAATAAAGCTTTGCCAATTCAGAAATGTATAAGTTCAACATAGACCACAACTTTCCAGGATGATGTAATGTTGCTTTGCCTGATAGGACACTTTAAAAATAAGTATTCTATCAAGGTCCTCACATGGGCATAGCTTAAACTGAGTTTAGGTGATATTTCCAAACACTGGAATTTTTTTTTTAATTTTAAACTCATTTGTAAACATTTGGAAAGATTTATTAATATTATCGTATAGGTGTGAGGGAGAGGGAATTTTGTTTCATTTCATAGAGGATCTGATTTTTGGTTTTGACCATGATGGATCAGGAATCAAGGCTAAGTCCAGATTCCTAAGGAGAGAGACTATTATAGTCTGAATTGTGTTCCCACAATGTTCCTGTGTTGAAGCTCTAACTCCCAATGTGACTGCATTTGGAAATAGGGCCTATAAGTAGGTCATAAAGATTAAGTGAGATAGTAAGGTAGGTCCCTAATCTGATAGAACTGGTATCTAAGAAGAGTAACAGATTAAGGAAATGGAAAAACCCTCTCTATCCTCATGTGCACAAAGAAGAGGTCATGTGTGTACTCAGAGAGATGGCAGTGGCCTACAAGCCAAGAGAAAAGGCCTCAGAATAAAACCTACCTTGCCAATACCTTGGTAATGGATTTCTAGCCTCCAGAGCTGTGACAAATAAATTCCATTGTTTAAGCTACCCAGTGGCATTGTGTTATGGCAACTCTAGCACAATTAAGACAGAAATCAGCTGGGCACAGTAGCTCATGCCTGTAATCCTAGCACTGTGGGAGGTCAAGGGAGGAGGATCACTTGAGATCAGGAGTTTGAGACCAGCCTGAGCAACACGAGACCCAGTCTCGATAAAAAAATAGAAAAAAATTAGCTGGGCACGGTGGTATGTGCATGTAGTCCCAGCTACTCGGGAGGCTGAGGCTAGAGGTTTGCTTAAGACCAGGAGTTTGAGGTTGCAGTGAGCTATGATGATGCCACTCCACTCTAGCAAGGACAACAGAGCAAGACCATCTCTCAAAAAAATAAAATAAAATAAATAAAAACCATAGAGATCAAGCTGTAGACTGGGAGGATGGGCCAGGAGTAGAGGCCTAGTGAGCAGTCTGAATAGCTAAGATGCCCCACAACTTAGAAAACATAAGAAAAGCACCAATGTATAGAGAAACATGGCATGCAATTATAGTAAGTTTTGAGATCTAAGCCAGAGGATCAGCTAGTTCATAGCTTAGTGGTTTAGAGCAAAACAGGATTTGAATCCCTGCCCTTCCAACTGTGTGACCATCAGCAACTTTTTTTGAGCTTCTTTTTCACATTTGTGGAATATGGATAAAGATAGTAACTATTGTGAAGATTTAATAAAATACATAGATAGATAAAAAGCTCAGCACAGTACCTGACTCATAGGAAGCACTTACTTAAATAATCCAAAGCAAGAAAGAGTCAGAGCAGACAGGCCAAGTTCACCACTTAACAGCTAACATGGCCAGAGGACAGAGGTAAAACACAGCACAGAGTGCTAATTTATAGTGGGGGCCTGGGAACAACATTTCCAAAGGTAGGTTAGCTACCAGAAACCCACACCACCATGCAGTATGACTGCTGGATCCAGGTCAGGGGCTGGCTGCTTGCTCTCTGTTCCAGGCAGTCTTGCTGATATGGATAGATGCACATGTCATCATTGTAACAGAAAACAGGTGGCTCACTCAAAGAGTGTGAAAGATAGAGCAAGAGTGGTTAAGGAAAGCCAAGGAAGGATGGTGAAGGATACCTGGGCTAGCAAAAGAGGGAAGTCGCCAGCAATCCTAGGCCTGAAGGGTAAGGGAAGGACGTGGTTGCTGGGTCCCAGTGAGACCTGCAGAGTAGGCGAGGGCTCCAACAGGAGCTGTGGCCTTTTCTGGAGGAACACAGCCATTAATAACCGGAGGCCTGGCAGCAAGGGCAGTGGGGAATAAGTTGATCCACCTCTCTTTCCTGCTGCTCTCTGACTTCTTGCCAATCCCTCCCATTAGCCAAACCCAAAAAGAAGCCAGAGGCAAGTGAGGCCAGTTGATTTAGTCCATGGATGTCAGCCTCATAGGGCCCAGAGTGGAGAAGGGTGGGGTATAAATCTGTGTGGGTGCGCAGAATATATGGCACAACTTACAAAGGACAACAGCAGTGTACTGTCCCCCAGAACAGGATCGGGGGCTAGGAGTATTGATTTCAGAACTAGGGCTGAGTCTTCTTAGGAGTCCTTCTCAATCTAACCAACAGACTCATTAAGGTCGAAACAAGCTAAGAAATCCCTCTGTCTCTTCAGGGGCATGAAGGCCCCTCCCTGGCTCCTTTATCCAACATGCATCTCCTCTTCTGATTATATTCTTTCATGTGTGTTTCAGAATCTTTAGCACCTGATTCCTGCCTGGATGGCTGCTGCCCTTTTCCACTCTAGCTTTCTGGAAGTTTAAATTACTTTCTAGAAATTCCAGTTCCAAGTGAGCACCAATGACCCTACTCTACTATACCTTGGAACAAATTTGACCTAAAATGTTTTAGGATCTGGGACATATATGAACATAATTCAGAAAAAAAAAATTAACATCTTCTATTTCATCCTTAATCTGTGTCCTAAATGCCCTAAGTTGTTCTCTGTTGGAGTGGTTGAAGAGTAATGGGACTTTGATCATTTTCATCTTGGAATGTATTGCAAAGATGTTGACTTTGGGATCTAGTCCCCTTGCCTCCACCCCACCGGATATGCACTCATAAGTCTTGTTGACATTAATGAACAGTTGTGTGTGCACAGCATGAGGATAAGGGAGACAACCAAGGGGTCAGAGCAGCAATTTCTTTGCTAGAAGCAAAAGCAATAAACTTTGTCCAACAAAGAAACCAGTGGAGTAGCAATGCAGGCTATATTTTTTCTTTATTCTATAGGGAGACATCGTAAGTTCTCCTAATTAATAGAATCTTTTGTGCATCACATTCAGAAGAGTTTATCCCTTTCAAGAAGGAATCTAACAGCACAGCAAACATATGCATTTTGGCTGCATTTCAAGCCATATTTATTAACTAAGTGCTAGGGTGGAGGATGGTTTTCTTGCCAACAGGATTCATAAGACACAGCACTTGAAAGCACATCAAGGAATGAACCATTTCTATGACAAGCACAATCACTGCCTGTAACTCCAACTTAGCTGGTGCTGTCAGCACTAACCGCATAAACCACAGACTAACTGAAGAACTTCAGGCACCTAAGATTAAACACAGTCTCCCAGTCTGACGAGGTGCTGGGGCCAATCCCCAGAACCATTTGAGTTTAGAGAAAATAGCAGCTGGTCAGACAGAGACCATTTCCGACTTCTCCCCACCATTTTGAGCACAGGGATCTTCCTGGAGCTGAACTCTCTCACATCCTGTTGTTGGGAAGGAGTATCCTATTCACCAGCGGGTCTGCTTTACTCCACACACCCTTTGCAAAACAACATTTCTGGAAGACATCCAATGACCTATGAAACCCAAGCAGGGAATAAGCCAAGTAATTAAGACACAGGCAGGTTTTCTTTGGTACCTCCCCCTCCTCTGCCCACACTCCCTCCCATCTCTCCCTACCTCCAAAATCAGAAGTCCTCTTCCACCCCCACCCCCAGGGAAGGAAGCAGGCCCCTCCCCACACCCCGACACCATTCCCTGCACCCCACTGCTCCTTGGTAGCCTGTGAAGATGAGGTTGGAATAAAAGGTAGTTACAGAGTTCATGTGAGGTGACAAAGCTGGCACACGCTAAACACTTAGCATTATACAGCCACCCCTTAAGAGTGCTCCAAATCCATCAGTCATCATGGAAAAATTAGAAGCTTTACTGGATTCCTGCCTCTCCAAACAGATCTTCTGAACTCCTTAATGGACTCCATAATTCAGCATTTGAGAATAGAGCCTCAGACCAGCAAGACTGTCTCTGTAATACACTGTCAGGCAACTTGGAACAGGCAGAGACGAACAAGTCAAAACAATCAGCAATTTCATTAAGAGGATAAGATTAATCTTGAATGATGCCCAAGTCTGACTCACATTGTCAATTATTATATATGATCCCTATGAGCAGGCCATTTTCCCAATTCGCTGAAACATCTGTGCATTTCAATGGGCTAAGCTTTACCCTGTCCACTGCCCTCTAGCTGTTTTTGTTGTGGATTATGTAATTTAGTGAGTGATGCAATACGAAGAAGAATGCTTTCTACCTGTGCTTTGTGTGAGATGTTGTCCAATGATTACTGCAACAGTCTAGATGGCTCAGAACCTTGGATTTCGACACCCTAATTTGCTCTGTGACTTTGGGCCTATTACTTCCTCTCTCCTGGCATCTGCTGTAAAAATGGGGAGGAGCAAATATTCCTGCCTCTTTCATCACCTGATCTGAAAACACATTGCAACTGCCATGAAAATAAGCACTGGTCAATGAGACAGACCAATGCCCAGAAAACTCAGGCTAAGATTCCTGGAAAGTGGGCAGTGGGCATTATTAAAACACACACACACACACACACACACAAATTGCCTTTATTGTTTGTTTTTGCCTTTAGCTGTGCGGAAAGCTGTGGTTAAAGAAGGACTTCGATTTTCATCCAGTGATGTGAAGAAGAAAAAAAAGAGTTAGAGAAATCCAGAAAGTAAAAAGTTTGCTTTGTTAGATGAAAATAAGTTCACATTTTACCATAAAGTATATTCCACAAGGATCAATGATTTAACTGTAAAAAAGATGCCATCAAAACATTAGAAAAAAGTGGAAGAATACTCATATTTTTATAGCCTAAGAATGTCATAAAATCTAGATGTCACAAAGAAAAAACTGCATAAAATTATAAAACTTCTTTACATGAAAAAAATAAAAGATATACACAAAACCAGTGTATCAAAGAAGAACTGGAGACAATGTTTGCATTTCACAATCAGAAAAAGGCAAATGTCCTTAACATATGGTGTACTCTTTAAACATCAATATGAAAATTATGAATACAAAAATGAGCAAAGACTATGAACAGGCAACTCAGAAAAAAAGATGTAAAAGGCCAATCAACATATGGAAAGATGTTCAGTCATGTTCATAATTGAACACAAACTAAAATAACATAGATATACTGATTTTTTACCTATCAGATTAACAAACATTTAAATGCCTCTTAAATTCCCTAATTGGTAGAGGTGTGGAGGAATGGACACCTTAGGAGGAATGAACCCTTAGGACAATCCACATCCTAAGGGTTAGAGTGCAAATTGATAAAAACATGGACAAATCAGCAAAATATACTAAAATCCTACTTATGAATTAATTCAAAGTGACTCTCTTCCTAGAAAGTTAGTCTGCAGATGTACTTCCAAAAGAGTACACAGACTATTCACTTTAGCACCTTTTGTAATAATGGAAATCTGGAAATGGCCATACAGTGCATTATTCTAAAATGCAGTCCCCAACCCCCAGACCTGTTAGGAACCTGGTCGTACAGCAGGAGGTGAGTGATGGGTGAGCAAGTGAAGTTTCATTTGTATTTATAGCCACTCCCCATCGCTTACATCACTGTATAAGCTCCACCTCCGGTCAGATCTGCAGAGGCATTAGATTCTCATACCAGTGCTAACCCTACTGTAAACTGCACATTCGAGGGATCTAGGTTGCACTTTCCTTATGAAAATCTAATGCCTGATGATATGAGGCGGAGCTGAGGCCGTGCTGGGGAGCGGCTGCAGATACAGGTTATCATTAGCAGAGAGGTTTGACTGCACAATAAATGAATGTAATGTGTTTGAATCATCCTGAAACCATTCCTCCGCCCCGGTCTGTGGAAAAATTGTCTTCCATGAAACTGGTCCCTGGTGCCAAAAAAGTTGGGGACCGCTGCTCTAAACCATTAAAAAGATATAGTAATCCATACGTACTGACAGTGCAATATGTCTAATCTATGTTCTTAAGTGAACGTAGTTCCAAAACAGTAAGCATAGTATACTCACATTTGAGGTTAAGAAAAGGATTTATAACATTTAGAAGTGGGTGTCTATGTGTGTGTGTTGCTAAATGGATTTGTCCTGTTGTCTCAGAATCTGGGCTGAGGTTTCCACATTGATAACAGTAAGTGACATGTTCCCCCATGTTCTACATAGGGGTGCTATATTATCCACCCAGGACTTGCTAAAAGGTGAAACAAAATCATACTACAACCCTTACCCCATCACCCGCCTTCAGACTCTATGAGAGGACATTAGAGGTTGATCAGAGTGAGGAAGAAGAGGAGAGCTTGGGTACATGTTGTTGGCCTAACAGTTTTAGAGCTCCAGGGGTTTGCCCTCCTCATGAGACAGGGTGCACGGGATGTCAAGTAAGAAGGAAAGAAAGAGAAAATCTCAGAGAGAATGTGGGATTTCAGCAGAGGGAGGAAAAGCATTCCACCCCCAGCTCAATTCTTGCCAATTTTCAAAAACTCAGAAGGCTTGCTCCATGCTTCCTTTGCAACAGTGTGGCGAGAGAGCTTTCCGATGAGCTTGACCTGTGTTCCCTAGGACTCAGGGACGCAGAATGGGGCACCTGCTTGGTGCCCCATTTCTTGCTTGGAAAACATTAAAGGGTGGCTAGAACAACCTGTTAGGATGGAGCAAAGAAAGGGGGCCATGGTGCAAGTAGGCTGTTCTTCCGGGCTTCCAAGGAGCAACGATGCCAACCTCTCCCATGGGCTGAGTTGATTACCTTGGAAGGCAGCCAGGCTAGTGCCATCTTGACAAGACCTTGCCCCAGAGTGCGGGCTGCCTTGGCAAGATGACCCCAGCAGAAACATTCTGTGGGAAGAGGGGAACGAACCACTCTGCTGGGCTGAGAGAGCATCTCTCCCTCAACAGTTCAGGGAGCAGCAAGCAGAAGTCTTGTACTGGGCACAGGTAGTATGTAAAACCTGCAGAACCATCCTACGCAAGGAAAAGCCAGCGTTAGGTATGCACCATCAACAGGGCATAGATATCTGATTACATAGTGCTCGTTAAGCAAGACTTCTTTTTACTGCTTCCTGCCCACTCAGCCCAGTCCGGGAGGAGCCAGGGCTCAG
>VBSM01001044.1:14420340-14445472 GCA_008086735.1 Cheirogaleus medius | reverse complement strand
GTAGAGATGGGGTCTCGCTCTTGCTCAGGCTGGTTTTGAACTCCTGATCTTGAGGGATCCACCAACCTCGGCCTCCCAGAGTGTTCCTTAAGGCTTGAATGCTGCTGTCGGGGCTCCTGACACACATCATGTCTCAGAAGGAGTTCCTGGTGTGAATTAGTTCAAGTCTAGAGAGTTCCATGTCTTTCACTGGGATGCTCTTTCATCCACCCATCAATTCTTCACTCAACACATACTGACACCTACTACCTTGTATTACAACTCACTGCTATTTACTATGCTGTAAGGTAGAAAACAAATTGCTGATAATGCTGGGAAAAGAAAAGAGAAATGTTCTTCAGTGGCTTTTTTTCCCTAAGAATTATTTTGTTTATATTCTGTAGTCCTTTCATGTCAAGTCAATGGTGTCTATGGTCTATGTCCTTATAAACACCCATGGCCACGGTAAGGTAGTTTCTTACCTTCAGAGTAAATGGCCTGAGAGTGGGCTGCTCACCTGACGACTCTGTCAAAGAGATAAAAGGAATCCAGGAAAGGCCCAGCTCCAAGGCCTCTGTCACAGCCAGAGCCCTCATGCCTTTGTGGGACAGTAGCCAAAAAACTCAGCTCGGTTTCCAAATCTCTGTCCTCCCTTTCCACAGAGGGAAAGTTAACATATCTCACTATATTTACTCTTCCAAAAACCGTGATTGGAGAGCTATATACTCCAGGCTCAGAGAGAAACAGCCAAGGACCCCTCTCTCTCTGCTCTGTGGAACACCGAGGAGACAGGCAGTGAAGACAAGAGACTCGTGAAGAGAAGTAGACGCCTTGCCCAGGCCCCAGCCAGTGGGACACCCTTTCCGGTCTTGCCTCAGAGGTTGCCTAGGCCCCCTTACATGCAAGCACTGCTCTGGGGCACATACCAGGTTGACACTTCTCAGCAGCTGTCATCCAGTCCTATGGGTTGCAGGGCAAGAACCTCAGAAATCCAAGAAAAGGTGAGAACCAAAGACAAAGAGGGCCAGACATGGGGAAAACCTGGAGGGGAGCAGTATAGGGAGATCAGGCAGCATCTCAGGCAGTAGCCTGAATCCAGACCCATAGTCAGGAGCCAGGTTAGGTCCCTGAGGCCAGTGCAAGGCAGCAGAGTTAAAGGGGTGATAAGGGAAGGGGTAGAAAAGAGTAGGTCAAGAACTAGATTTTTTTTTTTTTTTTTTTAAATAGAGGCAAAAAAGAAACTTGAAGCAGAGGCAACTTCCATTTAGGTCTGGAAGCTGACTTCCTCTTTCAGTAGGGGCCCCTGTACTTAAGGAACATGACCTTCCAGGGTCACACCTCTGGCCAACTCTCCCCACTCCCAGAGGTAACTATGCTAGAGAAATGGCTAATAGGGTAATTAACCTGGGTTTGGGAATGCACATATGATGATAAAGGTAGATCATAACATAGCTCTCTCTGGCTAGTTAAGTCTCTCTGCAAAACTGCTTAGAAGGGAAGTTGCACAGGGCTAAAATGTAACAATTAATTAACAATGCAAAAGAGAATACTCTGAAAGATAAGGACAGGAAGCACTCCATAATCCTATAAATTATTCCTGCTTATTGAGTGCTAAAAGCACAAGTTCCAGACATATATAAATAATATATTTGTATAAATAATTGAAAACACAAGAAAAATTACATAAGCAGGAACCCAATCTAAGTTTAGCAAGGCCCCTAGCTTTTAGAACCCCTACACATTATGCTTCTTACCATGTCTCAAACAGCTTATCCAGGAGAAAATTCAAGATGAGAAATATTTCACTGTGTCACACAGACTGGCCACAACATTTCCTTTCTCTGGTTTTCAGTTTCAACACCTAGAAGAAAAAAAATAAAAAAGGAGCTCTAAAATAAATGAGCTTTAAAATCCCTTCTAGTTTTCTCTAACATATTATATCCTTAAAAATTACTAGAATATTCATTAATTAGGATTCTGTTTATACTTTTATTCTTCAGGATAATAACTTTTTGTAGGCTTGATTTCCTATCTTTATTGCAAAATCCCCTATGTAAATCCTAATGTCTCTGAACATCCTGAACATCTCTGAATTTCACATTTGTAATTTACAGTTTGACCTGTCCTTAAGCAGCACTTCTTTTGGTGACATTGGTAATCTTGGTTTGATTTTATTTAAGCTAACAAATGATTATCTTTGGCCAAAGAATATACTGTAACTACAACCTTAGTTCATGAATTAGCTAATTGTTTCTCCCTCCTTGGGAAATTAGCTTGTTGTCTGTCTCCTCCAGTGGAAGACTTTGCATAGTGCCAAAAGCTCTGGTGTAAATTAAATAAATGTGCTTCATTTTCTAAGTTGTGCAAGATACAAGAGCATGCGCTCCACAGTCTTCTTTCCTCCAGCAAGGATTATCCTTGATTCTAAGGACAAATTGTCAAGTAGCCACCAGTAGCCCTGGTTAATTAGAAAAGGACAAGTTAGGAGCACTCAAAATTCAACATAGCTGTCTTTCTCTACAATTGTTCAGACTCAGAGATGATAGTTGAATCACAACTATCATTTATGGAATATGGACCATGTGACAGCCACATATATTATCTCTAATCTTATGACAATTTGGCAAAGTAGACACTATCAGAAATCTGAGTCTCAAAGGTTAAAGTTAAGTAACTTGCCTGTGACCACATGAGAAACAAAAATAAGATTTAATCTAGATTTCATCAGATTCCAAACCCAATGCTCTTTCTAGTATTCTCAAACTAATTCTGAGATCCTTCTCAAGAAAGGTACTGCAGCAGGTAAGTCCACAGGCGACAGAGACAGTATACTGGTGTTTGAATCCTTGATCTAGAATTTTCTAGATCTGTGGTCTTGCATAACTTACTTAGCTTTTGAGCCTTTTTTTCCTCATTGTTGATAGTAACAGCACTTATGCATAAGGTTAAATGATGCAATATTGTAATAAAACAATAATGCAAGTATATGCATTTAGCACATTCCTTGGCAAACAATAAACACTCAGTGCCTGATGGTTATTATCATTATTGTTGTTGTTTTTATATTGTGCTTCCCCTAGAAGCAAAATTCATTCAAGTTTTGCAATGGAACAAAGTCCCTTGCCGTGGCATATACAAACAGTAGGTGCCCAGTAGATATTTATTAGTGATCTCTATGGTTTTCCTAAGAATGTATTCTCTGGCAAAGTGCATATGTGCTTTTTATTTTGGGACCCACATTTGCTAGATTGGAATTAATCCCCTTTCCCCTCTTCTACATATATGTGTGCACACTTGCATGTATGCATCTATATTCAAATATATACACATACATATATACAGTCACAATTTCTCTTTACTCATTCATATCAATAATGCCACAAGGCCACATACATGTTTTATTTCCGAGTTTATCATATAGTATGAAATGGCATTTCTACATGTGAAATTGATCATTAAACTTTTGGGATTGACAGATGTATTTTGAAGATTATCAATGTATAGATTTTGGAGAAAAATGTCACATAGAGAAAATGAGAGATTGTGTGTGTGTGTGTGTGTGTGTGTGTACCACACTATGGGAACACATAGTGCATCTACTATGTAGTTATGATGCTGTCAAGTTCATCACTTAAATTTCTAGAGAGAATAATGATCCTTAGAGTGTATCCATCTTATAGTTAATAAATATAGATGGTTAATAAATTAATTAAAAGGACAGGTGTGGTGGCTCATGCCTGTAATCCTAGCATTCTGGCAGGCCGAGGCGGGCAGATCATTTGAGCTTAGGAGTTCGAGACCAGCCTGAGCAAGAGGGAGACTCCATCTCTACTAAAAGAATAGAAAAAAATTAGCTGGACAACTAAAAAAAAAAAATATATATATATATATACACACATATATATATATATATAAATTAGCCGGGCATGGTGGTACATGCCTGTAGTCCCAGCTACTCAGGAGGCTGAGGCAGGAGGATCGCTTGAGCCCACAAGTTTGAGGTTGCTGCGAGCTAGGCTGACGCCATGGCACTCGAGCACGGGCAACAGAGTGAGACTCTGTCTCAAAAAAAATAATAATAATTAATTAATAAGTTAATAAATATAGAACAACAATCATCCCTTCCCAAAGTGTTCTAGAAAAAAATATCAATATCACATAATCGAGTTGGTTCTCTATGCTATGCATGTTCAAGGAAGCAAGCAGGATCCATAAAATATGGCCAGGGATGGTCACAGTCACTTTCTAAGGCATATAAATCAAGGATGTTTGAGGTATTATGGGGTTATGAATCCTGAGTAGAAAGCTGGGAAAAGCTGTATCTCTCTTCCAAGCCCATCAAGTGGAACACAGTAACCTCCCCACAAGTAGCATGCCATACTCTTTAGATGAAGAAGGAAGTGACCCATGTGAAAATAATGACTACAGGACATTTGCACTGCCTGTTTTCTCTTCCAAGAACTGCTCTTCCTGTAGATATCCACATGGGTAACTCCCTCACTTCCTTTACCTCTTTGTTCATATGTTACCTTCTCAATGAGGCCTACTCTGATCATTCTATTTAAAATTGCAACACTCTCCCCTCAAGCCTCCCTTTTCCTTGCTCTCTTTTATTTTCCTATACTATTTAATTTACTTATTTATTACCTTTAAGATTTATTTTCAATCACCCCACACTAAAATAAAAATTCCATGAGGGTAATCATCTTTGTTCATTTTATTCATCATAGTATCCCAAAATCCTAGGAAATGCCTGGAATATAATAGGTGCTCAATAAATACTTGTTGAATGATGCTTCTGCAGATGATATGGATGACAACTATTTCCACAAAGAAGAGACATTGCTCAATGCACACAGGTACATTCCTGATGAAATATAAAATTTTCACCTTCAAACAATAAACCATTAAAAACAAATTCCTTTGGGAGAAAAGGAGAATGAAAACTAAAATCTATTATTGGATACATTCCTTGGGGTGGGAGATCATGGCATACTGATCCAATTATACAAGTCTGTTCATCTTAAATGCCTAAGCAACCAAATCACATGCAATGATTACTCCAACTCTTTTTCCATGTAATATCTCTTCACAATGGGATGATGTCGTCTAATCCTCACAATTACTCTGTCTCAAATTGCACCACAATTCTCCACAATTCCAGTGGTATTTTCAATATACCTCATGCAGAACCCTAGGATTCTGTGGTTAGGAACATTTCCCAAATACAAAAGTAAGAGCATTTCCCAAGTAAAGTGTGAAGTGGTTGCTCCCCACCTCCAATATTTTGCTAGGATACTATTTCAGAATCTAGTGCCTTTCTCTGCTATTGTCTCAAGATTACACTCATCCTTACCCAGTGCTGTAGCTTGGATGTTTGTGTCCTTCCAAAATTCATGTTGAAACTTAATCTCCAATGCCTCAATATTAAGAGGTGAGGCCTTCAGGATGTGATTAGGGTATGGGGGGGGCTCCTTCCTCCTGAATGGGATTAAGGCTCTTATAAAAAAGGCTTCACCCAGTGTTCAGCCCTTTTTGCCCTTCTGCCTTCTGCTATGTGAGAACAGAGTTCAAGTTGCTGTCTTGGAATCAGAGACAGGGCTCTTGTCATATACTGAACCTGTGGCACCTTGATCTTGGACCTTCTAACCTTGAGAACTGTGAGAAATACATTTCTATTATTTATAAGTTGCCCAGTCTTGGGTATTTTGTTATAACAACATAAATGGACTAAGACACCTGGCAGTACAGCAGTTCTATTCAACCACAGTTAAGGACGATGCCTTTAGTGTTACTCGAGTATTTTTACCTTGTATGACTACATAGCTAATATCATCAAAAGAGAAGAAATAAATTGTATTATAACTACCACAACTTCACACCCTTATTTGTCTTTCCTTAATTTTTTTACATGTACCTTCCCCTCAAAGTTGACCAATAGTTACAAATCAATATAAATGTTTATTATCATTTGCCATGCATATTTATAACTATTGATAACTAGATGGATAGATATGAAAATTAAGTGTTTGATTATTTTTTTAAACAAAATGTACATATTCTGGACTTCAAAACACTTGAAAATTTCTGCTTTAAGATTTCTCTTCAAATCAATTCTGTTATCTTAACTAGAAAGTATTGAATCTACCCTGGGGGGTGGGTGTTGTTAAAATCAAAGTGACTTCAAAAAGTGAACCTAATTCAAGTGAGAGTAGGCATATATTCCTTAAACTTACCAAGCGTGTATCTAAAATCACAGGAAATGCTGAATGGTGGTTATAATAATTTAGAACTCGCCCTTAGGACAGAATTACTTATAGTGTTGAGCAGAGTATTACTAGGACAAAAAACTGTTTAAATCTTATGCAAAAGTAACAGGATTAAATGTGTCTTTGATGAATGATATTTTTTTAAAAAATTCTTTTAAAAAAATTCCACTCATCTAAAACCATCCAATCCCAATTGGCCATCGTCACTGTGATTTCCTGATCTATGACTTCTTTGTCTCCAACTCTATGCTCTGATTGCAACTGTCACTGAGTCACACAGCCTGCTCTAGGCATGGAGCCAATTTGATTACAACAACTGCTTGTGTGACAGAGAAAGGTAGTTTTCAGGGCCGTAGCAAATGGCTCACCCAAGCTTCTGACTCTGGGGCAAAAATTTTAACTGTCATTCACAAGATGGAAAATAAATATCCACCTAACCTAATAAACCAACAACCTGGAAAATACATATGAACACAGGGTTCTTTAAGTAGGGCACCAAAGAAGGGATCAGACTGATCACACCCTAGACTTATAATAAGCAGACCATGAGCACAACCTCATTCCTCAAAAGCACAATTTCCATGTTCTCAACACATTGGCAATCTTGTTTTTATTTTCCAGGGTTAAAATTGTGGCTGGATCGTTTTTGAATCTCTGGTGTCTAGTATATGGTACATGCATAAAAATATGTATTTCATGGAAGTAAAATGAAAATAACTAAGTCATCTAGAGGCATAAAGGTACCTCTAGGTAGCCTCTTCCACTCAAAAAGCTGCTAATTCAAGGGTGGGGGCAGTGGTGAAGAGGAATATAACTACTCTTTCCATCTTTAAAATTGAACTGAATTGTTCATTTTTCATTTAGTTATTTTAGTTTTATGGAAACTAAGCGCTGTTTCTTTAAACGTATAAAATAATATGAAGCCAAGCATGGTGGCTCATGCCTGTAATCCTAGCACTTTGGGAGGCCAAGATGGGAGGATTGCTTGGGCCCAGGAGTTTGAGACTAGCCTGGGCAACATAGTGAGACCCCATCTCTACAAAAAAATAGAAAAATTAGCTGGGCATTGTGGCATGTGCCTGTAGTCCCAGCCACTTTGGAGGCTGACACAGGAGGATCGCTTGAGCCCAGGAGTCTGAGGCTGCAGTAAGCTATGATCATGCCACTGTACTCTATCCCCAGCAACAGAGAGAGACCCTGTCTTAAATAATAATAATAATAATATGATATTCTACCAAAATAGTTAAGACAATCAAAAATGATGCATGTAAATAGGATGTCCTAGCCACTGTGACAACTGTGCAAGATATCACTCTGTATTTATTTTCATGTTTCTATGTTGCCCTTTATGGTTTGGATCTAAAATATAACCTAGAACACTACTAAAATTATTCAAACCCCTGAAGAAAAGTAAACCTTTTACTATAACTTTTTCCCTAACTGGTAGTATATCTTTGTTTCATTCATGTACAACAGTTTGTCCAACAAACCTGTATTAAACTGAGTAAATAGGCAATTGTGGGGGAGAGAAAACTAGACTAAATTATAATAATAGTAGCTACTATATAATGCTTTTAAGTCTCCACTTCTGCACTAGTGTTTTACATGTATTATCTCCTTTAATGATCGCAACAAATTTATGTGTTTGTTACTATTCTTACTTCCACTTCACAGATGAGCAAAGTTAGAGAGGTTAAGTCATTTCCCAAAGCTGCCTGTCTAATAAGTAGCAGAGCTGATGCTCAACCCAGGACTCTGCTGCCAAAGCCCAGTTCTTTCCTGTTCGTGCACAGAGATGGAACCAAAGGAGATGTGCTGTCTTATTCTAACCGGC
Source organism: Cheirogaleus medius (assembly GCA_008086735.1). Taxonomy (NCBI): domain Eukaryota; kingdom Metazoa; phylum Chordata; class Mammalia; order Primates; family Cheirogaleidae; genus Cheirogaleus; species Cheirogaleus medius. The sequence goes on along the minus strand of VBSM01001044.1, from coordinate 14,437,390 downwards.
AGTTTGGATGGTCAATGAGACATGTGCCTGAAACGACTCGAATGATTCTAAGGGAATATATAAAAGAAAGTATAAGATGGCCCAGGGGCAAAGGGCTACTCTCTAGTAAAGTAAATCAACTGTATAAGCAAAGTAGAACTTTGTAAATCCCAGGCCGGAAAGAATCTGCAATTTTTAGTCATCCCCACACTTCCTCCCTGTAGCATATTCATCTCCCAGCTCAGCCGGCTTTTTTGTGTTTTTGTTCTGCAGCTGGGTTGTCCCCTAGGGCATTCAGCTTTCCATAGATTTCTTGGCCTCAGTAGAAACTTATCCTTCTTCCCTCTTAGTTAGCTGAGTCTATGCTGGAATTTTTCGAAAAATATCCTAAGAAATGAAGGGGAACATGGACAAGGAGGAGGAAGAAGAGAAAGAGGAAGGGAGAAAAAAACCTAAGACAACAATAAGAAAGAATGTTTGAAATTGCAGAAATTAATGTTTATAAATGCCAACTTTTTTAGCAACTTGTTTTGTTGCTTTGTTTTTATTTGTTTTCTAGTCCTAAGGAAAGCTAACTCAGAGATCTGTCTATTCAATTTTGTAAATTCAAAGATCTCAAGTGTTTTTCTTTGCCTTTGATTGGGGGTGAAGGTAGGTGATAGCTAAGGTTTCTGTGTGCCTATTGTGCATATATTATCTTATTTAATTATGACCATATGATGAAAGTGGTATTATCATCAGGTTTTTATGGAATAGGAAACTGAGGTTTGGAAAAATGAAACACCTTTACTAAGGATCCTTAGCTAGTCAGAAGCAGAGATGAACAGGGTTTCTGACCAATCTTTTCTCAGAATTCCACTTTGCAACCTTCAGAACTCTCCCTTTTTTTTTTTTTTTTTTTTTTTTTTTTTTTTGTCCTTAAGGCACTTCCTTCTACCATTCAGGCTTTTGCATTCTCTCCTGCACCCGTAGCTTCTCCAGCAATAGAAGCAAAAGTCTCAGCTCTCAGGCAGTATACCTAAGATTTGAAGCTTAGAGATTACACATGTAGACTCTCAGAATTCTCGGGTTCAAATCCTTATGGACTGTGCATTTGTGTAACTATGTGACCTTGGGCAAATGCCTTAACTTTCTGGGTAGGAGTTTTCTCATCTGTAAAATGGGGATAAATAATGGTACTACCACCTTACAGGGTGAGAACTAAATATGTAAATACTGAAGTGAAGTGATTGGAGCGGTGTCTGCCACAGATTAGCATTACATAATTATAAGTTGCTGTTATTAGGAAAGTTTCTGTTATTAGAGAAGTTTTTGCATGAGAAGGAACAAGAAATTAACACTCTTTCTAAAGCACAGTATATCAGTGTTCACTTAGTTACTCTGCTGCTGATGGGTCAACTCCATGGCTCGAGATAATAATGGTAAACAGCAAGGAATATCCAGAAAAAAAGGAATATCTTAGAATTTCCAATGTCAATATACTCTATTACATTGCTCTTTGAAGTAATGTGTCATCTGGAAGAGAGCAAATCCTGTGTTGGCCGTTTTCTGAGTGTGCATATTTCTTTGAGCAAAATAGGAACTATAGATAAACCAGTATATTTCTTGGGACTAGAACAGCCTTCAGAGAGTTGGTAATTAAATACTATCACTATACATAACCATGGCCTTTCAAATATCTTTTTTTGAGACATAGTCTCACTCTGTCACCTGACTAGTGTAGAGTGATATCATCATAGCTCACTGTAACCTCCAACTCCTGGGCTCAAGCAATCCTCCTGCCTCAGCCTCCCGAGTAGCTGGGACTAGAGGCATGCACCACCATGCCCAGCTAATTTTTCTATTTTTTGTAGAGAGACAGTTTCACTGTTGCTCAGGCTAATCTCAAACTCCTGGCCTCAAGCAATCCCCCCATCCCCAACCGAACTCCATCTCAGCCTCCCAGAGTGCTAGGATTATAAGTGTGAGTCACCACACCAGTCCCAGCTACCTTTCGATTCAGTACAAATGTTATGAAAATACTTCCAGAGAGGGCAAATTGAAAAATAGCCCCAAATGTGAATTTTTACCCCAAATGGACTCGCCTCTTGGAAGACAGTGTTGTTCTTTTATTAAAGAGATAACCATACAGAGATAATATATAGATAGATAATAAAACTAGACATATATATATATACATATATATATATAGAGAGAGAGAGAGAGAGAGAGAGAGGGAGATAGCGAGGGAGAGATCCATTTGTCTATCTAAAGAAAGAGAGGATGACATTAGAGGGTGGAGTAGAAGACTTTTTATAACGATGCTCGCTTTAAATAAAACCTCATTGTACGTGATATAGCTTCAAGTCAGGCCTGTTTTCAATGACCTGAAGGATTTAAATGGGCACTTTTGAAATAGACCGATTGTTTGGGAGATAGGCTGGTTACGAAAATTCAGCAAGTCTTTGACTTAATAATATTTTAAGTGTAATTAATATTCCCAGTATACCATACACTGAGTTCACATGAAGCCTAACTTCTCTCTTACCTATAGAACATTCCAATTATTCTTAGAATATGTTGGATGGGGCCTGAGCAATTTCATTTTTAAATTAATTCACATTCCTCGGTCAAAATTTGGAAATATGAAAACCACTGACATAGTTTTTCATGGCTACCTAGCAGTACATTATATAGACACGATACCATTTATTTAATCAATCTCCTTTCCTTGGACATTTAGATTTAATCTAAGTTTTCACCATTACAAGTCCTGCTGTGATGATCATCTTTCCTCTGTGCCAGCCACTATGCGACGTATTTATTCCTCAGAACAAATTCTTAAGAGGTGGAATTACTGAGATAAATTTTGTGTTTTTTTGAGGTTTTTGTTTCCATTACCAAGTTGCCACTCTAGAATGGCTCAAGTTGCCAAAAATGGCTCCGTGGCCATTTTTGAGACAGTTCCACACTTCTGTGATGGGAAACATGGATGGCTATGTTGCATGAAGGCTAGCATTCAGCTATCAGCCCAGTAAGCACCCTCGGACAGTGGCTTATTCAGGAGACTTAGAAAAGATACAGCATAATGTCCTGGCTCCTGCCTCGTATCTTAGCTGCTATTGTGGCTAAAAGTAGCACTCCTGAGTGATTGCTTCCAGGAATGTCTATCCAAAATCTAGCCACGAGGACTGTATGCTGCTTCTGGGAACTGACACATGTCACATACTGTCCCCTCTAGGGCCCATCAAGGCATAGCTGTGTCTGGTAGTCAAGGGAACACAGAGCAGTGTGGAAATGCTTGGTCCAAGATCATTTTTTATAGAATTTGATATGAAAATGTTCTGATATCAGACAAAAAAATATGTACTGACCTATGTGCCCAGAAATAAAGAAATTAAAGCAGGCCTAAAAAAAACCGAATCACATAAGGACACTGGAGTCATCCAGTGAGCAAAAAAGAAATGCCTTTTCTTCCCATCCCTCTTTTCTTGGATTTTCATGGAATCAAATGTGTGGAGAACTCTGAATAATATGCATTATACGTTCATATCATATTTTAGCCTTCTAATAGAGGGAGGGACAGAAATCATATGAAGGGGTGGGATTTTTGCATGTAAGACCAACATGAGATGCTTTTTGGCTACCTAAATATTTTTATATGACAGTAGTAACCCATACTTCTGGCATTAGTGCACAAAGCCACCTTGTTTTCAAAGAAATCTGATTGACTTAGTGAATATCGCTAGATCATCTAGGATCTGTATAACGAAAAGTAAAATGCAGGATTCTTTACCTGTGAGTAAAGCAGAGTAAAACCACTTGCTATCATGAAAGTGTAGAATTTTGAAATTGGAATTGATTTTATATTTAATTGGTTTCTCAAATCCTTTTAAGAATATAGTAAGAAAAGGGGACTATAAATATATTCAATAGAGATTTTGTCTCCACTCTTACTGTGTAAATTAGAAAACTAAGGCACAAAGAAGTGAAGTGAATTTCTGAAGGTCACTTAGCTAGCAAATGGAAAGTGTGATGTCTGACTACAAAGTAAAACCCAATTTAGTGTCTATCCTTTTATTTTCTTTCCCTCTTGGCCTTCTCAAACAACTCCCAAGGAATTTGCAATCTTTACATATAAATGTTCTTCTCTTGAGACAAGGTAGTAAATAGGTATAATTAGTAATAAAAGTATAATGAATAAATAAAGGTGTTTATTTTTTCCTCTCCACTTACAATGTGCCTCCCATATGGTGCAAATATTCTTATCTTTTCAAAAGCCTTGAGTAAATAAATGTGTCTCATGACTGTGTGTCTATCAGAGCAATCACTCTTCATGCAGATTTGAGAAAAGCTAATGTCAAAATCAATTGGCAGGTGGGAAAGCAATGAAGAGACAGAAGGAATGGGACCTTTCCTGAAGTTTTCGACAAGTAAGACTAGAGGCAGTGATGAAAAAGGCAGCTCTTTAGTAGAAGAGGGATCAGAAAACAATCTGATCTGAGAAGCAATATAGTGAGGATAACAACTTCTTGCTGTTGTTTACCGTGGTAACCAACCTGAGCACCTGAAACCAGGTCTAGCACATAGTGAATACCCAGTTAATGTCTGTGGAATATAAGTACAAAGTCTGGAACTCAGGAGACCTGGGATCTGGTTCTGGCTTTCTCACTAGTCTTGGTCAATCCACCTTTCTGAGCTTCAGTTCCATCATTTATTACATGAAAGTTATGGAATAAATTATTTCTATGGTAGATACAGATACTTTTTTCTGCCAAGCTCCGGCTTAGTGGGGGACCTGCCCCTGCAACTCCTTTATCTACATAGCTACCATGGGACCACACTACTGAAAACCAAATCGGTAAAATCTGACCCTGCATGGTCAATGTAGATGAGTCGAGGCATAGGCATTCTCAAGCTAGGCCAATATGAGTCTTTTCCAAGCAATTTTAGAGCTGGAGCTTAAAAAAAGTAATACCAGCTTCTTTCTGGTAGCTGAAACTGAGGATATACTAACCTATAACCAGTTAGTGGCCACCTTCCCCCAACTTGATCTGAGTAGTAGAAACAACCAACAGACAGAGAGAGAGAAGAAAGAAGCAGACACAGAAATAGAAGAGACAGACAGAAACAACTTTTAAATCCATCATCCAGGTTGAACCCGAGGCCCAATGCATTCCTGTCCTTTATGTAATGAGACACCTCAGAATCCTTGCATTAAATTCCCCATTAAAAAATAATAAATTAGTCACTTAGCCAATAAACTGTCTATTAATTGAGATGAAAATAGTTATATGCAATATATTCTAATATCTTTTTCATTTCTAAAAATTGAAGATTTTAAGGATTGTGAAGGCTGAAGGGGTAGCCAGATAGGAACATTATGCTTTCACAGGAAGCAATTTAACTGGAACAGACTTGAAAACAGAGTATGTTCTGCTGAAGGGAGATTTCCTAGAGTGGGAATCAAAGGCATATTTTCACTCAGGACCTCGGGGAGTTAAACAAAGTACCATCTTACCTAAAGGTGAAGGTGAGTTATGGAGAATCCAGACAAAGTGGATACTATTTCCACAACCCCAGATTTTTATAAACATTGCATTAAAATATTATTTACCTTCATCACCGAATTTTTTGTTACCCTTTTCAATTTTGAGCTTGAGGTAAGTACCTCACCTCATCTTAGTCCCAGGTCTGAGACAGAGGATTCCATCTGCACAAAGGGTCAAGGCAAGGGTATTGGCAAAAAATCAAACAGTAGAAAATTATATAAGCTTTAGTAACATGGTAAACCAAATTAAATAAAGTAACAAAATGGTATATTTATAGGCCTGATGCAATGTCTCACACCTGTAATCCCAACACTTTAAGATGCTAAAGGGGGAGGATCACTTGAGCCCAGGAGTTTGAGAACAGCCTGGACAGCATAATGAGACCCTGTCTCCACAAAAAATTTTTTTAAAAATTAGCTAGGTTTGGTGGCATGCATCTGTAATCCCATCAACTTGGGAGGCTGAGGTGGGAGGATCACTTGAGCCCAGGAGTTCGAAGTTACAGTGAGCTATGATCACACCATTGCACTCCAGCCTGGATGACAGAGTGAGATCCTATCTCTATTAAAAAAAAAAGTTATATTTATAATTTGCCTTCTTGCACTTAATTCATGTCCTCAAGATGTCCTCACTCTGTAGTAGAATAGTTTTGCATTCTCAGTGGGTGACTTCAGTATATATTTTGAACAATCACTATGGAAGAAGTACTGGAAAGGATTAGAAGAATATATCCTAAAGGTTTTTATAATGAAATGCTGGAAAGTTTCAATCTTGTGTGGGTCTGCCTTGTCACACTATATTTTTACCGTGATTTACAAGGAAGGGGCAGAAGACCCCTCCTGACATGTTGCACTATTATCATAGATGAGAGCCATATTCTCCTATTACTATTGTGTCATTTGGCTTTAAGTGTGGATCTGAACTGGGATTAACATCTAATATTGATCTGACAAGAAGCCATTTCTAAAGGAGTCTTTGAAGAAGCACAGACAGGTCAGGTCTCCCAGTTGGATGCAGACAGCAAAGAAAAACTAACCCCATTCTCCAGTGGTCCCTGAAGGGGGGTGGAAGAACCCCAAGAGGTATACAAGATGATGATCCATTGAAGTATAAGGAGACAATATTAAAACTTTTATTTTCACTTGTTCTTTATTGCATTCATTTTTGAAATTTAATTTTAGATGGTTTTATAATGAACATAATACATTAATAATATAGTAATATATTTATATAATTTAACATTGATTTTATTTAAAGGTGTATTAAAACAATTACCAGTAGGGATATATTCCATTCTTTTAATGATCTTGGGAACAAAGATAATGAGATTGACAGAATTATATTGTATAAATAATGCTAGATTTGATTGGAGTTAGAAAACATGAATTCTGATCCTAGTCTGCTTCTTACTAGTTTATGTAAGTTTGGGCAAATAACTTGAGCCTTTAGTTTCGACTTCTGCTAAATGGGTATATGAGGCTTCAAGGAAATATGTACACAGGATTCAGCAGAGTATGTCGTACCTAAAATTTTAAATAGTATATCAATTTCAGATATTATTATTAAACATTTTGATTTTATTAGAATATCCATATAAACATACTACATCCTATTACTGATAGGCTCATAAAAGGGGCAATATTCAAATCTGTAAATTAAATTTTCTTACATAAAAAATATTCATCCAAGTATCCTAGCCTAATTATTGGGTAATAATTACTAATATTCCTTAAGCAGTTTCAGCAGAATAAAGGTTTTTCTTTCTTTTCTTCTATTATTATCCCAACAGCACCTGCTCAGTTTCATTTTAATCCATAGGTTTATAAAGATACATCCAAATAATATTATTCACAAAATCCTTCTACAAAATATTTCATGACCAGAGGTAGAAAACTCTGGCAAGAAATTACAACCAAATATATTGGCTTGGCTTGGACCTTTATACTACTTTTTTTAAAAAAAATGAATGGCCTGGCCTTAGGCCAGACAGAAAGGAGTTAGAAAGAAAAGTAGAATTTGGCTGGAAAGAGAAGTTCTACCTGTCCTTGTATCTTTATTAGGGAGCAAATTCCCATGCCACCAGAAAGGAACTTTAACTGGAGTCTGTATAGCACTGCCTCGTAGAACAGGGGTTTCTCAACCTTAGAGCTATCAACATTTTGATCAGGTAATTTGGTGTGAAGGACTATCCTTCCTTAGTAGTATCCCTGGCCTCTATCCACTAGATGCCAGTGGCATTCCCTCCCACACCGCCCACCCCCAGCTGTGACAACTAAAAATGTCTCCAGACATCACCAAGTGTCTGCTGGAGCAAAATAGCCCCAGGATGAATACCACTGTCATGGAATGATCCTCATTATATGCTCAGGATGAAGTGAGTCTAATAAATTGGGGAGAACTTGAAATCCAAATGCAAATATTACAATGTTTTTGCCATAATTTTTTAAGAGTACACTCTGTAAATATTGGGCAACCAGCTTGCATTATACCTAAAAGCACAAATCAGAGGGTGAGTATAGAGTCGATCCATCTTTCTTTTTGAGAGTTCATATATTTTACAATTTTTGTGGCATGGGGGGATGCCGGGACAGTGTTCCTAAATTGGAAGAAGTATGTCTATATGTGGGTGGGAAGGCAGTGGCTGGGACAAAGACTAGGGAGCATGAGGAAGACCAAATTCAAAATTCAGTGGGGATATGAGCAAGCTCAGTTTAATTGGCCATTGGGTTGGTAGCATGAGAAAGTCGGAGGGTAATTTTCCCCTTTCTATCTCCTTCCTTTCTTTTTTCTTCTCTTATACCTCACTTCTTTCTTTTCTCCCCTTGTCTGTGTCCTTCTTATAGTTCCTTTCCCCTGTTACTGTTAATGTTTTAGTAGAGCTCTGGTTCTGAAAGCCCAGCGCTGTGGCTGTGACTGGGGTTCCAGAACCAGATGGCCTGAGTTTGAGTCAGAGTTCTGCCACTTCCTTGCTGTGAAACCTACACAAGCATGTGTTTTCATTGCCTTACCACTAAAATGAGGATGATACTATTACCTATCTCCTGTTGAGAATAGCATCGACATATGTAAAGCACATGGAAGGGAGCCTCAGGCATGCAGTAAGCACCTAATAAAAGTTAGCTATTATAATTATCTTCACATCCTCCTCCAGGGAAGAACACATACAACATTTTTATATAAAAGAATCTAGCAACATTTGTCCATTTGCATTTATTGAGAGAGTTTTCTATATTACTGGTTTGGGAGAGGAGAAAGTTAGGTATCTGTTTCATAACAGTTTGAGCAATAAGGCAGGCTTAACACCTTTGTGCAGGGGAAGCTGCGCGGAGGGAACACTGTGGACAAATGTACACTTTGTAGGAACAAAACAGAAGTAGTTCTATTGAATTTCTCCCTGAAGTAATGTGTATTGTTATTGCTAGTCTGAATTCAAGGTACACACTATTTCTGTGTGACTGGAGGAAAAGCAAATTTTAAGATTACAGAAATAAAAATAGAACATTAAATACAGGAAAGAAAATTTTGAAAAGATTTCCTAAACAATACTTTTATTTTTACCAATTATTTTTCTTAGAAAACACAGTGACCCACTGATAATAGTGTTTAATAAATGGGTATTTTCATGACAGTTATTTTATAGCAACAGCTAAAGGAACGGCTAAGAAAAATTAGGCAAAGAAAAATTAATGAGAAACTGATAAATTAGGGAACACATTGAAGAAAAATGTGAGTGAAATTAAAATAAAACAACAGTAATATGCAATGTTGGTGGGGTATCATACTGGGAAAAATTAAGAGATTATTAATATCTACTTTGGGTGCTGGTATAGAGAAAAAGTTACTCTCATGCACAACTGGTTAAAAAAATGATGAAAAAAGGAACAATGTTTTTGAAGGGCAATTTGGCATTATCTTTCATTATTTAAAATTCTCATTCCCTTTGACCTAGCAATTTCACTTATATAAATCTACCTGAGAAAAATCTTTGCCTTTAAATCCAAAGATAAGTGTACAAAGATGCCCACTGAAGCTTTGTTTCTAATGGAAAAAAACAAAACCTAGAAACAATCAATGACTGATGTCCATTTGTAGACAGAAACAAATAGCAAGAAATAAATAACTTATACCCACATAATAAAATACTATACAGCCTTTTAAAAGAATGAATACTAATATCAAAAATGTACATGGCATGTTAAAAAGTAGCAGAATAATATGTAGTACTAGTGTTTATTATGTGTATATGTATAAATATGTAGAAAAGGATCTGAAATTGTATACTTGTATTCTAAACTGCTAATACTGGTCACCTTTGAAAAAAGTGGGATTGGAGTCCTCATTTTTCTCTGTGCTACATTTTGTTTTTACAGAGTTCTAAGTTTTTATAAGGAGCACTTGATTTAATTTAAATATGAACCAAAAAAAAGCAGTTTAGCATTTTTGTCTTTGCACTTGGGGTTTACTAGGATGGTATATGGAAATTTCAATTCCAATATATCTGATTTGAGGTAACCAATCAGGTCTTGGGATTTCTTCATCTTGATATTAATTATTTGGGGATTTTTAAAATTATTATTAGGAATTATATATGGTGATACAGGTACACATGAGCTTCCTTCAAATTTCTGGTAGGCAACAGGCATTTCTATCTATCAGTATTGTTGAGGGTACAATACTAGACATTTTGGGAAGATTGAAGAGAGCTTAGAAATTAAGGCTACTGTTTTCTTAATCTGATATTCAGAACACACACTAAGGAAACTTTAAGGAATAAAACCTAAGGAACCTAAGGAAACTTTTTGGAATAAAATAAACACAACAAAAAAATATCCAGTATAGATTTTTACATGGATTCAGAAGAGACAAGAGAAATAGAAGGCCTAGTGAAAACTACATTAGGATGGATGAGATGCTGGACAGGTGGCCTTGGGCATTTAGAATTAATACAAAAGGCAACCACTGTCAGTTCTTGAGCTGGAAATCAAAACAAAGTGCATTATGTAAAAGGTTATTCTCTCAAAGTATTTAGGTACAAAATTAGGAGATTGCTGAAATAAACCAGAAAGAGCCCGTATAATAAGTAACCGCCAAAATATATAATTGAAAACAAACAAGTCAGCTACATAAACACCCATTGTGTCACTTGTGTGGCATCAAACATATTTTCCCAGGGAAAATGAAGACAGGTGCTGGTGAAAGGGGTAACACATTTTAATAGGCTGAAGGTTGGGGAGTGAGAGCTTCACCCTGATGAGGTTTCATCTTGAGCATTCTGGCTTTGTTGTTATGTAAAAGTGTACAAAAAAAAAAAAAAGAATCAACCATTTCTCAAATCTCTCTTAGCTCTAATTGGCCCTTTGGCAGTTGAAGTTATACCAATACACAACCATTAGCATTTTTTTCTATTCACATTCTCTTTTACTACATAAGTGAAGTCAATTTCAAGGATGGTTTTTTCACTTCATTATCCTTATTTATGTTTTACAATAATGCTTTATGGTAACTCACCTACTGTTAATCCTATATTTTATGTGAAGCAAAATCTGTTACTCCCATAGCACTTTATTCATAACTCTTACAGAATTTACCATAGTAATAGTAATTTACCAGTTTACACGTTCACTCAATTATAAGCTTCTTGAAGTCAAGGACTGCTTTCATTTCACCTCTATTACGGAGCCTGGCAAATAAAATAGTCAATAAACTAATGTTCCTGATATATTAATAGATATCTTCTGTGAGTTTATCAAAGATGGACCATTTGAAAGTTGAACCTAAATACCACTCTCTAATGAATTCTAGATGGCTCTGATAGTTTTCTAAAGGTTCTCTCTATCCTTTATTGATTGAGCACTGTTGGTTTTATAATTAGGATAAATATCAGAAGCAAAGGTGATGAAAAATAAAAAAGAACAAAACCAAGAAAATACTAATTGTTAGAATTCAACAAGTTAGATTGCAAGTGATTTTCAAGGAAAGTTGATATTTTAGGTATATACAAAGTAAAAAGAAACTGGAGTCATACATAAATATAGTTTAAAAATTTGGGTGAAAGCATGTCAAAATTTCTAATGTCATCATTTATACATCTGAATAGATAGGAGCTCCAGACATATAAATTCAAAATACAAACTAAAAGTCCTACTGGATTAATAAATTACGATTACCATAATAAAATAACATTTAACAAGCACCTATCTGACATCTCACTTTATAAGTTATTATACAAAATTAATTTGATACATATGAATATTGAGATTTTATAAAAATTTAGAATGCATGGTTAACTACATATAAGCATTAAACAAATACATAGTTAAGAACAGTATCATGGAACAAACCAAGAATAACTACATTTCTAAGATGTAGTCTGGACCAAATAATGTAAGATTGCAGAAAGCAATTTTATTTCTCAAATCAATCCTAAAATGCTTTATGAGAAATGCCAGGAGATACAGAGTCATGCATCATTTAAAGACAGGGATATGTTCTGAGGAAAATATTCTTAGGCAATTCCTTTGTTGTGTGAACATAATAGAGTGGACTTATACAAAGCTATAGAGTATAGCCTACAACACACGAGGCTATATTATTTAGCCTACTGCTCATAGGCTATAAACCCGAACAGCATAGTACTGTACTGAATACGATAGGCCTGTGGTCCTCAACACCAGGGCCGCGGACTGGTATGGGTCTGAGGCTTGTTAGGAACTGGGCCTTACAGCAATATGTGAGCAGTAGCCACAGCGAAGCAAGCAAGCTAGGGAAGCTTCATCTGTATTTATAGCCACTCCCCATCACCACATCATGGCCTGAGCTCCGCCTCCTGGCAGATAAGCAGAGGCATTAGATTCTCATAGGAGCACAAACCCTACGGTAAACTGGATCTAGGTTGCATGCTCCTTATGAGAATCTAATGCCTGATGATCTGAGGTGGTGATGCTAGCACTGGGGAGCAGCTGCAAATACAGATTGTCATTAGCAGAGAGGTTTGACAGCACAGAGACCATAATAAATCAATTGCTTGCAGGATCCTATCAAAACCCTATCAGTTAGTGGCAAGTGACAATGTAATAATAGAAATAAAGTGCACAATAAATGTAATGTACTTGAATCATCCCAAAACCATCCCCCACTACCCTATCCTCCCAACCCCTGGTCCATAGAAAAATTATCTTCCATGAAACTGATCCCTGGTGCCAAAAATGTTGGGGACCACTGATGTAGGCCACTGTAACACAATGGTAAGTGTTTGTGTATCTAAACATATCTAAGCATAGAAAAGAGTACTGTAAAAATACAGTATTGTAATCTTATGGGACCACCATTGTATATGTGGTCTGTCGTTGACTGAAATGTCATTACGTGGCACATGACTGTACTTAAATAGGCAAGAACAATAAGATAGGTAAAGAAAGATTGTTCGAAATGTCCCTGCAGCTTGGCAGGGATCCAGAAGGAAGTCTGGGATGATCTAACAAAGGAAAGAAACTTAAATAAATAAAGATTGGCTAAAACTAATGAAGCAATAGGGGTGTGAAGTGTTTTAGGGCTTAGTGATGAAGAGCTTTAGAGTTGAAGGTGGCAGTCTCTAGAATGAAAGAAAGCCAGTGTCTAATTAGGATTTTAAATCTTATGGAGAATGAAAGTATCTTTTTCTGGTGAGGTAAAGACTGGCCAGATGTCACTGGAATTGAAATTTGTAGCATTTTTAAAACAGAATTTTTCATTTTGGTGGTTTTTTTTTTTGATACAAAAGTATTAAAGATAATACCATAGGATTCCAAAATGGACACATTTGGGGATGCTAATAAGACTGGTGTCATTAGAGGAAAACAACAGCAGTTAATTTTATAACTTGTTATGGCATTTAGTCATATTGTACCTTGTGTTATCTAATGTTTCTTTTTGGTTCCATGTTTCACCAGCTTGATTGTAAGTTTCTGGAAAGTAGGCCTCCTCCCTGTATCTAAAGTAGTCCCGTGGATTCTACCTCCTACTCATCTTCTTCTTTCTAGCCCATGAGGAATGCCCTCATTTTTCTCTCGTATAGATTATTGCAACAACCTTTTTGCTGGTCTCCAAAATCTTACAATATAGCTTGGGAGGCAAGGAAAACCAAATAGAAACATTTAGATAGTACAAAATGTTACACAAAAACACAAAAATATAATAGATAAAAATAACTGCTGTCTTTTTCTTTGAATACTGACATTTCCTTTATAGCTCTCCTCCCACCTCTACCACCTATATTCTGACTTTGAATTATAACTATTAAACTACACACACACACACACACACACACACACAGCCAATACAGATCAAGGGCTGGAGAGGCCAGTGTTGTATGTCAATGCGGGGTCTTTTTCGTTTTGCTCTTTAAAACTATAGTAGACTACACCAAATTTACAACAAAATTTAAAGTTTTAAGAATGCCTGAGTGGGTTGTGTAGAAGCACCAGGCTTTACACATGCTAAATGAAGTGTGATAAAATCCTATCAAAGTGTGATGTTGCTGTGGGAAGATGAGGAAACCTTCAGATAAGCCGGGAAGAGAGAGCTAGAAAAAAAAAAGATGAAATGTTTGTTAGGAAAGTTGAGAGATTTGAAAGAAAAGAGGGAAAGGGGGAACAGCCCTTGAAGGCCCAGTCCCCTGACTGAGAGTCCCAGGACTGCAGGAACTAAAGGTGAGCAGTGGGTTTAATCCAGGGATGAGCAGAGACAAGGTGCTGAGTGGTCTAAGTCACATGTCAGAAAAAAAGAGGCTAAAAGGAAACAGAAACAAAAGTCCTGTTGTTGTGAGAGGGGATATGGGAGAACACAGAAAAAGGGTTGGAAATGGTGATGGGAATATCTTACTTCTGTATACTTGGAGGCTGGACAAGCCTGAAGAACAATATACTCAATCAAGGTTAGGAAGGGACACTATTATAGATTAAGTGATTATTTACAACAGAGCTTCTTAAGCATTAATGCTTAGATGAATCATATGGGGATATTGCTAAAATACAGATTCTAGTTCAGTAATTAGAGCAAGCTGGGGTGGAGCCCAAAAGCTTGCATTTCTAACAAGCTTCCAAGTGATGCTTTGCAGCTTTGAGTAGCAAGGATTTACAATATTAAACATGAGCACTTAAAGCATTTTGAGAAAATAAATAAATGAATTTGTATTTTCCAATATAGGTATCTTCTGGAGAGTTATCAAAGAATTTAATTATGAAATTGTCCTCCCGTTTACCCTTAGTTGATGGCAATGAAGAGATAATCTGAGATCAAAGCAGGAAATACAGTGCCCCAGTTCAAACCCATAATAACATAACCAGGAGCATAATTACTGTTATATGTCTATATTAATATTATAACAAGGTAACTACCTGTGTTATTTATAGCAACATAATTGTACATCAAATTGTCCCAGAAAATTTCCTGTGATGATTGAAATGTTTTATATCTGGACTGTCCAATATGGTAGCCACTAACCACTTGTGGCTATTGAGCACTTGAAATATGGCTAGTACACCTGAGGAATAAATAGCCACATATGGCTAGTGGCTACCATGTCCATCAGTATTTGCTAGAATCACCCAAAGACAATCAGATGTTATTCCCCTCCTGACTGAAGTCATCTTCCTATCAATGGCCTAGATTTAGCTACAAATTTACAAAAAGAGAATCCACATGTCTTTTCCAGACCCTTCTCTGAGAACTGATGTTATAAGGGAACTTAGTACCTGAGGCCCACAGAAGGCAGCTGATAATAACCAAGAAATTTAATTCCTCCCTTATTTAAAAAGTACGATTCTGGCCGGGAGCGGTGGCTCACGCCTGTAATCGTAGCTCTCTGGGAGGCCGAAGCGGGCGGATCGCTCGAGCTCAGGAGTTCGAAACCAGCCTGAGCAAGAGCGAGACCCGTCTCTACTATAAATAGAAAGCAATTAATTGGCCAACTAAAAATATATAGAAAAAATGAGCCGGGCATGGTGGCGCATGCCTGTAGTCCCAGCTACTCGGGAGGCTGAGGCAGGAGGATCGCTTGAGCCCAGGAGTTTGAGGTTGCTGTGAGCGAGGCTGACGCCACGACACTCACTCTAGCCTGGGCAACAGAGTGAGACTCTGTTTCAAGAAAGAAAAAAAAAAGTACGATTCTCCTGCCAAATTATAATCCAAAGTAATAATGTCTTGAAATAGAAAGTCTATCCCAACAAAGATCCTACCTTTGAGAAATTATATGTAATATTGAAACACACACACACAAACACGTGGGATTTTGAAGATGATTTGGGTTTGAGCTCTAGCCAGGCCCTTACTACTACGTAACCTCTGGCAAGCACCTAACCTCACTAATCTTCAGCTCCCAAATCTCTGTAAAGTGGAATTGATGATACTACCTACTGGGCAAGGGTGTAGGAAGATAAGTTCCTGAAAGGCATCATAAATTTTAAAGTCCTATTCTATGGTTTATTAATACTCACTAAAAGGGAAGTCAAGACCATATTTAAAGCAAAATCCAAGGAACTGTGTAGAATCTTTTGTTGTACTAAATTTGTGTTGCATATGCCCTTAGATTCTTTTGTGGATACTTCAGTCCTTCATATTTGTTGTAGTGGGACATAACCTTTAAAGAATGAGCATGCCAAAGCCATTTGGGAGAATGATGGTAAGGGAAGAGAGCTTTATTTAGTAGCGTGGGGTCTGGTAAGCATCCTCCCTGCTAAGATTATACAGAAAATAAAGGAAATAGCAGACTGCTCATTTCCCTTGTACTTGTCCTAATCTCGTGGAAACTTCCTGTAAAAAGCAGTTATAGCATTAAATGTAAACTGATTTCACACTCACCGGATACTACCAGACCAACAATTACAGTCCTTAGGGAGAAAAAGAAAACAGCATACTTATCCTTTATACTTTGTATTAGTTTGGAAGAACATGGAAACTTTAGTGATGGAGAAACAGATTCCTGCCAGAGGGGAGGAAACTATTTAGAAACATGGTTACCATTTAGTAATTCTACTGAGAGGCAGAATTCATTAGCCAAGAGACTGGTTACACTAAAAAACAAACAAAAACCCAAACAAACAAAAAAAATCATTAAACAGGTACAACATGAAAACAGAGTTCCTGTTGTTCTAGGCACATTTTAACAGTAGTTTTAAAATATACAATTTTAATAACATCTGCTAAGGACTAATGTTAAGGGAATTTTAAAAATGGAAATGTGCACTTGTATTTTATGTGCTATTAGAACCTCAAATGTTGGCATGGCTGTTTCCTCTTTTGGCTTTTCAAGGGTATACATATCTGCTGAGAGCTTATAGTATAAAGGACAGTGTATATGAAATTCTGAACTGCAGTAGTATTTAAGTCATAATAGGAAGCCAGAGGGGACTCCTGATTTCCATGGCAGCATCAATCAATATAGCTTCCTTTTTGTATAATAGACAAGGCTTTGGCATAATATTTCACTTTAAAAGCATTGATTACTTAAAACCACTGCTAAAGAGAACACCAAAAGATATGAAGTGCAGCCTCTACCTTCAAGT
>VBSM01001044.1:14402872-14416658 GCA_008086735.1 Cheirogaleus medius | reverse complement strand
AAAAAAAAAAAAATAGGGTTAGGAAAACATTTTTAGAATTTAATAGGATTACGGACACCTGGAGTGTGGGAGATACTGAGCTAGTGTTTACCTTCGCGAACATTGGATGTGTGTTCCTCAGGAACATAGAAGTATTTTGAATGCTAATTTTTTCCCTTTGGCTATATTAAAACACACCATTTACGTTAATTTAACCGAATTTACATCGCTGAACATGCTAGTGGCTTCATCAACTTCTAGAGCATTCCGGTTTAAGTATTTGCTTATTTGGGCTGTCCTTATGTTTTCCAAATGAAATACTTTGCCTTTGAAATATTTTGCTTTCACGTAACAGCTGCCTGGAGGAATAATTGTGTAGAAACGGTTTTCTGTTGAGAAGGGATATAATTCATGCAGAATGTTTGTTTCCGTTGTCTTGTAATTAAGTTCAAGTTTTGTTTCTCTTTGGAGGGTTGGAAAGAGTTAAGTGAGTTAGGACCAGTCCTTAGGATGCATTCCTTTAAATAAAATGCATTCCTCAAGTCTGACCTTCTTGAGAGAACTTTAAAAGTCTAAAACGAAGGCCTGTTTAACATAAAATAGCTTGAAAAAGGCCAAGCAACGTTTCCTTTCCCCCAACCCCCCCCCAAAGCACCCGCTTCCGATGAGCGGGTGTAGAAGGAGGTAGATTGCTGCAGTGTCAGTGCAGTCTAGGAGCAGAAGTGGCCGCCATGTTCTCTCTCTTTTTGTGAATCGTCCTCATTTGCATAGCACACTCTTCATTCATAAAAAAATAATTAAACATCCATCACCTTGGACATCTTGAAAGGATTTCCTAAGAAAAAATTCGAAGCTTGTTTGTCTTCATGTAGATTTTTGAGTTCAGGAAGTAAGGAGAATTTGAAATTTTAGGTTAAATTTAAAAACATACGCACACACAAACAACTACCCCTGTTCTCTGAATGTTGACACAGTTATGTGGGAAATATCAGTTCGGGGAGGTGCTGGGATCACGTGATCGCCTCCATTCATAAAATACCTGGCTGTCCATTCACAGTGCAGTACAATGTCTCGCTGCTTTCCGCAGATTAGACCTACTTTGAGGGAAATCAAGAAGTAACTCGGATAATGGTTGGTTGGGAGAAAAACTGCTAAAAATGCTAAACAGGATGACGGTAACTTTTATTGGTATCTTTCAACCAAGTAGCTTGGATCAAAAATGTTAAGTTTTGTTTTAGAGATGAGAAAAGACCAGCCTAATTTTCTTTTTAAGTGGTGAATATCTCCTTGTAGCTGCAGCTAATAGAAGAAAGCAGATGGTGGAATGTGAATTGACACAAATGTAATATATATTGTTTCTAAATTGGCCTTTCTTTGTTCTTGCTATGGATAAATTGAGAGAGCAGGGTTGTGTGTGTGTGTGTAGTGATATCAGTGAATGATACTGCTGTTATACTAAAATGAGAAGATATTCCCAGTGGTTTAATCCCCAAGATATTGGTATGTGAAACACCGAATGGCAATCTTAACTGGGAGGATTGGTTTTTTATTTTTTTGAATTCTAAATGTATGTGACAACTTGGAAATTACTTCAGTCATCCAGACTTTTAAAATTATGTTTTCACAAATTTACCCTGCTTTATTAATGTTATTCCCTAGCAGCTTTGTAATACTATTAGTTTTGGTAGGGCAAGAATAGTATGTTTTAGCCTATAATATTTTGGTATGAGATGTTAACTCTTCCTGGGGACAAAATCTTAGGAGTGTTTTACTTTAAAAAACTATTTTATGTTAGAAAGTGGTATGTTCATCTGGTAATCAATTTTGGTAGAGCTGACGTTGTTTGCTTGTGCATTAGCAGAACCACAAAGAGTGAACTTTGGAATGTAGCTTTTAATATTATAATTTATGTCTCATCTTTAATATATGAAGTAATGTTTTGAAATGGAAATTTATTATTTATAATCATATATTATGAAGAAACAAAAGAAGCAAAGCCATTAAGGCCATAGCATAGTTTAAAACTGCCCTGTAATGTGGATTTTATTTGGGCCTTCCATATATTTTTTTTCCCTTTTTCTCCTCTCTTTTTTAAGCTACAGTTCATAGGAATCTAATTACAATAGAAATTGTTCTTAACACGCTTTATTTCCTTTTCACCTGATTTCAACCTTTAAGAAAGGTGAAAATCACTGGTTTCTTGGGAAACCATTAGCCTTTTATAGGTAGCCATTGTGGTAAAATCCAGTAAGGCCTTTGGAGGCCTCTTTCTGAAATCCCTTAGGACATGCTCTGTGATTTGACATTAAGAGTTCTGGGTAGAAATAGATAACTCCTAGAGGTTGATTGTGAGTGTATATTTAATAAATAATTAGTGGAGGATCTATTGTGTGCAAGGCTTTGTCTTAATGCCAAACCAAATGAGGAAGAAAGGAGTTAGAATAGGATAAAACATTTGTGTTAGACTGTTTCAAATTCATGTATAAAAATCTTTTCAAAAGATAATAAATAAATGTCCTCTAGAGCAAAATGCTTTGTGTCATAAATAGTAGAGAAAATAGCCACACGTGATTTTTTTTGTAGGTAATTTTCATTTCACAGAAATTGTTTAGTACTTCAGTCAAATGTTTCCAGTGGATGCAACCATACCTCATTTACATGTTGAATTCTCCTTTTTAATAGAGTGTTAATCATTTAAAGGCATAATATGTCATTCTTAGGGGTCTTTGTCCTTTGATATTAAGTGTATATAGCACTCTGTGTCCTTTTGCCAGTTTGTCCAAAGCACATAGAGGAGTGAAATGGCTGAAATGTAATCATTTTGCTTATTAGGCTCATATTAGCCAGAAACACTTGCCATGTCAGTATTAGGCTTTCTAATAGTAAATTGTGATTATATTACCGTGTTTCCCTGAAAATAAGACAGGGTCTTTCTTATATTTATTTTTCCTCAAGAAGACACCCTAGGGCTTATTTTCAGGGAATGTGATTTTTTTTTAAGTACAGTACAATAATCTACATTTATTCAAATATAGTTAAGTCGTCGTCTTCTGGAACATCATCATAACTCTCCAAACCCCGAATTCCATCTTGAATTTCTTGTGACTGTGTTTCCTTTAGAACCATTGGCCCTAATCTCTCATATCGAGCAATAGAGCTTTCATGGGGCAGATGAGAAGGACTGCTTGTCTTCTTTACCGCTCTGCTATGAAATGCATGGGTTGTGCAGATATGCTGCGCAGCCACGCCCATCCGTAGGTCTTCTTTTCAGGGTAGGGTTTATATTGCACAAACGCTTAGAAATCCTGCTTATTTTATGGGTAAGTCTTATTTTTAGGGAAACACAGTAGATTTTGGAATTAGGTTAACTAGAATTAGGTCACTTATGATAAACTTGGTATCGTGTAATCTAAGATTAAACCATTTTTCCATAAATAAAAAACAAATTTTTGTGGCTGTATCTGTGCCTCATAAAAAGTCTACCTAGTGGTGAGTTATGCTGAGGGTGTGTGTAAATAAATATATATTCACCCCCATAACATCTTATATATGTATAATTGGAAAACATTCTAGAAATAAATATAAGCATTGGAAAGTTATGTAATATTAAATCAACTTAAATTTTGGTGTATACATAATATAAAATGCTTAAAATTTAATTGATCTATGTTAATATGAGCTAAATGATGGCTCACCTGCCTCAATTCAACTTCATTTCCCTCTGCTTTCCTACTTAAAATTTTATGATCCTGAATTAAAATTTTTAAACACAATATACTACCCTACTTAGAATAATCCCTTCCCTCACAAAACTTTTGTAAATCTATCATTTTCCCCCAATAGACCTTCTCACTTACACTTTACTCCTCCCCAAAATGCCCTCCTCTATATTGCCTCTGTACTTGTTACATATTTATATTAGTTTTAAAAACATATTGTAAACTTATTTCTATGTTCCCTATTATGTAATCCCTACTTTCACACAATGTTTGATGATAGATGCTCTATAAATGTGGTTAAATTAATGAAGTCATTACCTCATATTTGTGCTTTCTGTGAATTTATGCATTTGAAATCATTAGCTGTGTTAGCAAAATAGGCTAAAAAAGAGTATGGGAAAAGTAAATTATTATCCTTTAAAGAATGTTTACCTTATTTATTTTTTTAAGACCAAAATTGGCCTCATTTTCGATATGTTTTGTTTCTGCAAGTTTGAGAAGTAACTTAGATCAGGCTTAAACTGTTCTAGATGCCGTTGGAATATTTGGATGTGCTTGGCCTCTGAGCTTTGTTGGTATATCTGAAGACCATTATCATCAACAAGGAGATAGACATTTGTCTCTCTGTTTTTTTGACATAGGAAGCTCCAAATTTAGGAATTTATAGCTCTGGCCATTTGTCAATTTTAAGTTCCTCAAATCTCTCCCCCCACCCCACCCCCTTTTTCCATAGTGCAAACTGTGAGGAAATGACTAGGGGATAAAGAAGTTGATATTGATCAGGAAAGGATAAAAGGCAGTAGGTTCCATAATTTTATACTGCAGCTGTTGGTGACTGAGAAGTGCCCAAGGGGAAAGGATAACAATCCAGCCTCTTCTAAGGTGTTGTTTAATTTGAACTTGACTAGTTGTTACCAAGTTTAGGGGAACAGTTGGTAAAGAAGTTTGCTTCTCCAACCTTTAGTAGGAATTGGAACTGCATTAAGAGTGCCAATTTAAAACATACTTCACCCCATGCAGGGGTAGTAGTTTATTTCAGATAATTTACAAAATGATCTCTAAAGTAAAGGAATAATAATTTATTTGCAATTCTACCATTAGATAACAGGTGTTAATTTTTGGTGTATAAGCAAAGCTTTCTTTTCCTAAACTGTAATGAGGAGTCATATTCTTTCATTGGTTTTTTTACTATGTGTGAAGCACGGCGATAAATGCTTTATACAAGTATTGTATAGTTTCTGTATTAATATATACATGTATTATCAATGGGATGGAATTGCACAGTGGACTATATATATAGTTTAATGTATTGTGAATATATCCTTATTAAATATTCTAGAACATAATTTTTAGTGGATACATAATGTTCAGTGTATGATATGCATTAGTTTTAATCAGTCTGCCATTATTGGATATTTTTATTTTTGAACATTGCTGCATTTGGTCCTGAGTTCTGTCTTCATCCAAATCAGGGATAGTAGTCTTGAGATAGTTTAGAGATGGAGTTAAAAGAGATGCAAATATTAAATTTTATTCTTTCTGCTAAATTGTCCTCTAGAAAAGAATTCAGTATATGAGAGTGCTTATGCTTTGAAAGTCTAATTCTCTAAAAATATTTAGCTAATTTTGAAGGTGGAAAATGAAGTCTTGTTCCTATTTTTAAAATGTGCTAGATGGTAAAATGAAATTGATTTTTTTTTTTAAACAAAAAACTTGTTAGGTTGTTTTGGAGTAACTAGAATGTTTTTAAGTACTATATTATAAATAGAATTAAAGTGATCATGCAAAAGTCATTTGCAGATCATTTATTTAACTCTTACCTTCTCTTATGCTGCACTTGAAATTGGGAGATGAGTTTCTCTTCCAGCTGTTTTTAATTTATTCTGTGATCCTGGATTAGAGATGGCAGGATGATGAAGTCAAAGTATAAATTTTGAACAACCAAGATATAAAATTTGGAAACAATTGGTACATTTATAATCTTTTAAGACTTTGTTGGACTTCATAGCCATGTGTTTTTGATATGTTATATATCACAGATGGAGTATTTTGTACTGCTCTCTTTTTGATAAGTATGACCTCCGTTTGTGGATTAACAACTGAACAAAAGACTATTGGGCTTAAGCACCAACTTGGAGTAGTTCTACGAGGAATATACTAACAAGATACAAGTCTTCATGCTTTACTTATTGAGCAAGAAATACCAAAAGTAAGTCTTTTCACTTGGTCATTCATACAAATCATATTAATCTAACACTAAGGGATAATTGCACATTTAGTTAGTTTAAGAAGCCAACAGAGGTAATGAATTTTGTTATTCTTTAATATTTAGATTTTGTTTGCTGTTTGTGACAATTTTTGTGTCATAGCTGCATCTCATAGTCCAGAACCAAAGTTATTACAAATTTGTGAGGTTTAGTTTTTGTGACACTCAGAGTGAAAAAAATATATATGTTGGATTTTTTTTCAAAACATATTTTAATAATGGCCTTAGGCCAAGGTGTTAAATTGCCATAGACAAAGGGTTCTTAAAATGCAGAGTGTTTGTGAACTTGAACAGAAAAAAGTGACATTATGTTTACTAATCTTAGAGATTTGTTTACATTCATAACTGAAGGAAATGCTAACAAGCCATAGCATATTAGAGGTACTTGTGATAGCAATTGTATTCGTTTCCTAGGGCTGCTATAACAAAGTACCACAAATTAGGTGGCTTAAAACAATAGAAATTTATTGTCTCACAATTCTGTAGGCTAGAAGTAAAAAAAAAATCAAGGTGTTAGCAGGGCCATGCTCCCTTTGAAAACCATCTGGGGAAACCCTCTTTGCCTCTTCCTAGTTTCTGGTGATTGCTAGGAATCTTTGACATTTCTGGGTTTGCAGCTGCAGAACTCTAGTCTTTGCCTTCATCATCGTATGGTGTTCTCTCTGTGTGTCTCTGAATCATTACATGATCTTCGTACATGGACACCAGTCATTGGATTAGGATCCAGTCATTGGGTTAGGATCCCACTGTACTCCAGTATGACCTCATCTGAACTAATTATTACATCTGCAACAACCCTATTTCCAAGTAAGGTCACATTCTGAAGTACTGGGGGTGAGGACTTGAACATATATTTTGGGGGGATGCAATTCAACCCATAATACCAATAGAAATTACAGATTTTTTTCTTGTAGCTCAATTGCTATTCAGTTGTTAATAGCTATCTTAAAATATTTGTCATCATCACTATGAAATTATAGGTATTAAACCCATTGCCAGAGCTTATATTTTAATATGTTAAAAAAGAACCATATTATTACTATATCAAAATGAAAAATACTTTGATAACTTTGTCAATATAACTGATTTCTTTTGTAATCCTGTGTATTTTGTTTTAGAACTTTAATATCATTCTAAGAAAGGGAGGGCCATAGCTTTCACCAGACTGGCAAAAGGTCCATGGCACAAAAGGTTAAAATCTCCTGTTTAAGACTGAAGCCCAGAAGTCTAAACTCAAAGATAGATGTAAAATAGGAAGAATAAGAAACATGAAAGATAAGATGAATAACTCCAACATACAGCTAATGGTTCCAAAAGAATAGAATAGAGATAATGGAGGAGAGGAAATATTAAGTAGCAAATCAAACCCAATTCAGTAAACTAAAAACAAAGCCTCACAGTCAAATGGGGTTTATCTTGAGAATGCAAGAATGGATCAACATGAGAAAATCAATGTAGTTTATTTATCATGTTTGAAGATTAAGGGAGAGAAATGATGCAATCCTAATAAATGCCAGAAATATTAATCTCTGCCCATAATAAAGTAAATATTCATAAATATAGAGACATAATATTTTTCTGTTCCCTAGATTTTTAATTTTTTGATTTAAAATGAGAGTGTTGGGTTTGATTAACTTTGGGGTTTCATTTATTTCAAGAGTTCTAGAATCCTACATGATTTTCTTTGTACTTCAGAAATCCACATTTAATGTATCATTTCTGTTACTCATGGAAATTGCCTTGCATCAGAAATTTCTGAATTATTTTACAAGGCATTTCTTTCTGCATTTAAAGAGCAAAGAATAAGCTTTAGTAAATTCAAGAGTAATTGAGAATTAAATTTTGATGTAATATCAGTTTAATAATTCTGTTTCTAAATTTTATCTGTATATCAGGAGTTAGTTTAGATAAAGGCCATTATGAGTTGGAATGTAGAACATGATTGCTTTCCTGGTTGTATTTAGTGATATTGTTGCATATGATTAGACATATTGCCTTGACTGTTCAGATAGTTAGGGATTACTTTCACAGATACACAGTATTTTTTAATGGCTTCTCTGTATTAACATCCTTTAGTAGGATTACCAAAAATTTAGATGAAATTTAGTGATTTCTGACTTTTCTGATGCCACTTTATTAAAGTTACTGCAGTTTTACTAAGAATGTTTTATTAACCTCAGCACAAAGTCACCAAACTTTTTTTTTTTAATACTGTTTTCTTGTATTATTTTCATACTGCGAGATTGGAATTGGAGAGTCCTGGGGTTTCCTCCTTAATATGTAAAAGTATTATTAAACATTTCAGAATTTTAGTTGCTGGATTATATGTATTGATTTCTTAAACTTTCATAATAGATTTGAATAGGCACCATTAGATACTTTTTCCTAAAGAATTCCGGTTCAGTGACATTTGAGTGAGTGCTTACTAGGCACTTTTTCCTTAGCTCTGAGATACAAAGATAAGCAAAACTTGATAACTGCTTTCAGAATTCAACAAGGGAAATAGATTCTTCTGAAATGTCATGAGTGCCCTGCTTATGAAGTTCTTCAAGGCCCAAGGAGAAAGTGATTCTGCCTGGGGGTGGATGGCAGGATGGAGGTTATATGTGAAGGAAGGCTTTAGAAAAGAGGTGGTATTTTAGTAGCCAGCCATGATGAGGGCATGCAAAAGGGAAAGGGCATTACAACCAAAGAAGATAGGGGGCAGAAAAGAAGCATAGAAGGAGAAAAGGAAAAACTGGAAGAAAAGTGGTAGCATTTTAGATTGACTTGTTTGGGGGAGTAGTGTGGGTATAAGAAAAGTGTTGGGGGACCAGGTTGTGAGTAGTCTAGATTTGTGTTCACGTTGCAACCTTGGGACAAAGTGTAGAGGCTAGGCACGGAATATGAGACACAGATGAGCACAGCAGGAGCTCCTGGAAATCCGTTTTTCTTGAAGGGTTGAGGAAACTTATTTAACTGATTAGTAATAACATTAATTTTGAACAGAATTCTCTTGACTTTTACAGATGAAACACTCAAGGGTTCAAAAAATTTGTTCTTTAAGCTACCCTCTCTCCTCACCACAGCTCTCTTCAATCAGTAAGGCTACTTACTTGATGAGAAGCACCAGATGAAGTCTTTATCATGTAGCCATGGGTAACTAGTATTTTTTTTAAATTTTTTAATTCAGCTGGAGTTTGATTTGTGGTGTAATTCTAAACCATTTATTTCCCTCAGTTGTTAGGAAACATTTACTAAATAGGAACCACTATTTTTGAGTGAAGGAGTGATATACAAGTTGTGTAGAAAGCAGAACACTAGGGCTCATTAGGACAGTTGATTGAAGAAGAAAATGAACTTCAGTTACTAAGGAGGGTATAATAAGACAAAAACAAACAAACAAACAAAATAAACCAGCTGAAAGCAGAGCATTTGGAACTACTGAGGATACATTTGAGAGGGAATTCACATGTCTAATAGATTACTTGACTATGAACAAAGGAATAGGAAGAATATAGGATGACTTGAACTTTTAAAATTTGGGCTGCTGTGATGCTTTAAAGGAAGTGGGAATAGATGTAGAGCAGGTTTTTAATGGGAAAATGACTCAAATTTTAATCTTTTTGAGGCTGGGTATTTATTAGGTATCAAGGTAGAACATGTCCCACAAGATGTTTTAAACAAAGGCTTAGTTCCCAAAGAGAAGGTTAACAGGGTAGAGTTATAGGTGACAACTTCAGCATATGTAATATTGAAGCTAGTGGAAAATTGCCTGTGGAGAATATTAAGTATTAGTGGAAAGATGAGTAGTGAAAAACAGCAGTGTTTTTAAGGGAGAGTAGAAGAAAGAAGAGATACCAGAAGACAGAAGAGTCTTGAGAGACAGGAGAGAGTTCAGAGAGGGAAGTGTTTCAGAAGCCAAAGGGAAAAGGAATATTAAGAAAGGAGGTGCCCATCAGTGTTAGATGTTGAAGAAAGGTCAGACTGATAAGATCTAAGACAAGGATTTAACTGTTAAGATGTCATTGATCTTTGTGGGAGCAATACTGGGGGCAGAAATCAGATTTTAATATAGATTACAGAGAAAATAAGTAATGAAGTGAAGAAGTCAGAAGTATTATAGATGCCAGTTATTCAGGGGGAAGTTAGGAGTTGAGATTATGTGTTGGCTGAGGTGATATCAGTAGTGGAGAAGAATAGAAAAACAACAACAAAAAGGATTTAAGGAAAGGTGGATAATTGATGGAGGAAGGCCCAGGAGAAGAGGAGTTTATAAAACTGCTTTCCTGGCCAGGTGCTCACACCTATACTCCCAGCACTTTGAAGAAGGCCAAGTCAGGAGGATTGCTTGAGCCGAGGAGTTCAAGAAAAGCTTGAGCAACATAGCAAGACTTTATCTCTACAAAATATTTTAAAAAATTAGCTGGCACGTGCCTGTAGTCCCAGCTACTTGGGAGGCTGAGGCAGGAGAATCGCTTGAGCCTAGGAATTTGAGGTTGCAATGAGATATGATGATGCTACTGCACTCTAGCCTGAGCAACAGAGCGAGACCCTGTCTCAAAACAAACAAACAGGAAAACTGCTTTACTGTTTTTTAGACACTGCTAGATTTAATTCTTCTAAGGACCACATAAGCTGAATATAATCCATAGTTTACAGATGAGATAACTGGAACTCAAGAGAAGTTTAGTAACTTGCCCACAGCCACACACAGGAGTAAGTAGTAGAGCTGAGATCCAAATTCCACAGTATTTATACCACATTATACTTCATACACTCAATGGACAGACTAGATTTTAAAGAGAAAATAAGCTAGAAGTGTTAAGTTGACACAGAATTGACAGCTGTTTTGAGGGACTGAAAGTTCTGGTAAAGTTAAAGAACATAGAATGTAAGTAGGAGAAATAGACAAAAAGATTTTGGTCAAAGAACAAAGGCTCCAGAGTGATGACATGTGAGGGAAGATTAAAGCAGAAACAGAAATGAAGGTTGTTGGCATAGAGAAGCCAGGATCTGCTAAGATGTTTAAAAAAAAAGTCAACAATATGGATGTTCAGATTGCTAGGATGGTATCAGGAGTTGAGGTGGAGAGGAATCCTGAGCCAGTGCCAGCATATTTAATGTGAATGTGGGATGAGTGACTTAGAGTGGGAGTATGAACATTGCCACCTGCCCCTACAACTTAAAGAGGCAGGAGTAAGGATTTTGGAATTGGTGGTTGAAGAGAAGGGTTTTGGGGGGTGGGAGGGTGGACAGCGGGGATAAGAAAAAGGAAGAGCTTAACTGGGAAGGATTTGAGAGTATTGAAAGTGATAGGATCCCATATAATAATGATCCTATCAGGAATGAGGGATGCTGAGAATTAGAAAGTAGAGGGGAAGATAGACACATAAATGAATTATCCATATTTGGGTTTTATTAAGACCTTTAAGGTTTTATGAGAGGCAAACCAAGATATTGGCTGATCTTGCAGGGTTTTATCCAAATAAATTGTTGTTGACAGAGGATTTTGTAGTCTTTGGGTACTTCATTCTTAATGTGGTTAGAGAGACCCTTTCAAAACAAAATTTACTAATTAAATTTCTACAGTTAACCTGGTATTCAAAATTAACGTGATCCTGGGGTTACTGCTGACTGTAGCATTAAGACTTAGGCAAATAATATAACCCGTGTTTGTGCTTGATTCTCCATCTGTAAACCCAGGATAATATGTCCCTACTTCAGAGGGATGTTAAGATAAATGTAACCTCTCTCCCCACAATAACATTTTTTGATTAGAGGTAAGAAAATATTAAAAAGAACTTTTAGTTCTTCAAAAGAAAGGTTCTATGTTCATGAAATAATCAGTGCTCATTTTCATTTAGCCTGAAGGTGGGGTTACTTTTTTCTTAAAAATGATTATTAACCTGCTAGAAAGATTGTATTTCAGTTTCAATGTTAGAAAGCAGCTTTTCAGAAAAACTTAAAATCCAACAAGCAGAAAAAATCCCAACTAGCTGAAAACTAATATAAATTTATAGTGTGAACATTTTTTTTTTCCGTGTTCTGGGCAAAGACTGAATGAGGAGGTAGATATAACTAGTTTTGGGCAGGACAACAGGGCAAAGAACTAGCTCTAGTTTGTTTTATTTTTTTAGTACAACTATTTATTTTAAAAGTATATTTCTAGAGCTTGTCACTGGAACAATTTTAATACTTAAGGGTATTTTGGAATTATAAGTAGATTTGATGTATCTGTCTCATTTGGAAAAAGCCGTGTTTCTTAAGTTGAATGCAGGAACTTTCAAATGTCATTATATGGAGGGCAGAAATCTACTTCCATGGGAGAGAAAGGAAAAGGAAGATTTTTCAGTTTAGAGAAATTTAATTTTTTTTTTTTTTGGAGACAGATTCTTGCTCTGTTGGCCAGGCCAGAATGCAGTGGTGTCATCACAGCTCACAGAAACCTCAAACTCCTAGGCTCAAACCATTCTCTTGTCTCAACCTCCTGAGTATCTGGGGCTACTGGCATGGACTACCATGCCTAGCTAAGTTTTTTATTTTTTGTTGAGTTGGGATCTCTTGGCCTCAAGCGATCCTCCCACCTCAGCCTCCAAGAGTGCTAGGATTATAGGCATGAGCTATGGCACCTGGCTGGAAATTTAAATTATTAAAGATTTAGACATTACTTTTTTGCAGCAGTAATCAAACTAAGATCCCTATAAGATGGATGGGCTTTAATTTGGACAGCTTAGAGTCTTGTAAGCTCATGTTCAGTTCATTTTATGATCATTAACAACTAAAGCAAAAAAATCTGTGTATATTTTGATTTAGCCTGAGGTTTAGTCCAACTATTCTGAAAAAAACTGTATTAATTTGTTAATTCAAAAATAATCACCTTGGATACATAATCACGAACTTGATTTAGGAATGAATTTGAAGTTTTCTGTGAATCGTGATCTTCAATGAGCATAAATCAGGAACTTAAAAATAATGATGAGAAATGTACATACTTTTTCTCTTGATGAGGGTTATTTGATTCAAAAAACCCAAACTTAGTAAAATTTAAGAATCTGTAACTAATTTACTTTAAAAATATATCAAATTAGGATGTTCTTCAACTTTGTATTACCATTTTTTAAAAGAAAAGGGGAGTGATGAGAGATGAATGAATGTGACAAGCTAGCCTCTAACCACCTTAGTTTTCCATAGCATTTTTTCCACTTTTTTGATACTGCAGGCAGGGAGCAGCTTGTGAGCCAAAAAGAAAAAGAATTTATCTTGTGTTAAATAGACCCTATTTCTTTTGAGTCTAAAGCTATGTAATGTATACTAGGCCCTAACATACCTTAGATAAATAGAATAAATTGAACTAAAATCACTAACGTCAAATCATCCAGTTTTTGTATTTACCCCATCTCAAATTTAGCCAGGTAGTATGAGAAATACAGTGAAACTAAGCTAAATCCTTTGAACTGACTTTCTTTGTTTTTGGGAGGACAAAGAGCAATAGTTACATCAAGATAGAAAGCAACTAAAAACCCAACACAACTTTAATTTGCATTTAGTTTCATACATCTGTATTTTTACTTGTTTTAATAGTATACATACAAATATTTATTATTCATTTTTACCTGATATACTTAATATACTTAATATGAAGACTTCATATAGTTTTTTAAATAATTTTAATACCTGTGATATTTTATCAAGTTGTACCAAAAGTTTACATAGCTGTTATCTCCTTAGCAAACACTAGTTTTCCAGCCTTTGCTATTATATATAACATTGTAATGAGCATCTTTTTGCATATAACTGTTATTTCATGTTCAATTAATTTCTTTTCTTTTTTTTTTTTTTT
>VBSM01001044.1:14339063-14402772 GCA_008086735.1 Cheirogaleus medius | reverse complement strand
CCTCGGCCTCCCAGAGTGCTAGGATTATAGGCATGAGCCACCGCGCCCGGCCTCAATTAATTTAAGATAAATTTACAGGAGTGGGATAACTGTGAGAGTAGTAGTTTTTATTTTTGATATGAATTGCCACTTCCAAAAATTTACATTTTTTCTATTGGTGTATTATTTATCAAGGAAATTTATACTCAAATTTCTTAGATTCCATTTTTGTTCTTTGGTACCTTGTGGTAATTAAATGACAGCTTATGTTTGAGTGCTTATCAGCATTGGCTTAAAATCATTTTATGGATTTAGTCTTCATAACAACCATTTAAGTGTTATTGTTACTACCCCCATTTACAAAGATGAGGAAACTGAGGTTTAGGAAGTTAACTAACTTGGCAAAGATTACATAGCTGGTAAAGGTCTTCTGTCTCCAAAGCTTATGCCCTAAAACAGTGGCTTTTAGACTTTTTGACTATGTCACAGTAACAAATACATTTTACCTTTTGACACAGTGTACGTACTTATAAATGCCATACGATACAAATATATAAAGATTTAGTGGCTAAGAAGCTTTCCATTTTTTCCTAATACAAATAATTAGAAACATTATTTTGTGAAAAGAATTATATTATTGGTTAGAATTCAGTGCTCATATAAATCTTCAAGATAATTTACTAGATTTTAAAATAATTATATACTTTTAAAATATTACTTTGGTATACATTGCCTTGTTATTTGGAGCACTTCAGTAAACAAATCTGAGAAAAGCAGTGATGTAACATTTGTTATCTGTAGTCTAGCTACAGAAATTCAAATGTGAATTCCCCTGCAATCCCTCACAACCTGACCTTGAAACCCAATCTCCTGAGGATTCTATACCTTTTAGTATTATCTCTTATTTTATGAAATAATAAGCTGAACAATAAATGTTCAATCTTCAGTACCAACAAGGAGATACAGCTTTAGAGGAGAAAAACATCCCAAATACTGCATAGTAGTTCAGAGCAGAGGATTTTCAACTGCAGTGGGTCTTGACCAGCATTATATTTTCGTATGGAATAGAATAGAATATAAAAGTTAGCCTTTGTGTCATCACAGTAAATCTAAGTTGTTTTATGAAAGGTTGTATAGTTATGTATAACATAAGTTATCCTACTGACTAATTTCCAATCATCCCTAAACAAATTCACAAGGATGTTGAGATCATGTAGGGGGTGGAAGTAGATCCTAAACATTTTAAAGTGATGAGAGAATAGTAAATAAGAAATCATTATATAGGACCCATTATTTAAAATATGGGTCCTATTTACACACATACACACACATATGTAGATATTCTGTCCATTATTTGAGGATGCTGTCCTTATTACTGTTTTATGTTAATAAAGGTAATTATAAGAGCTTTCATAGGCTATGTTGAAAGTGTTTGATACACAATAAGCATCAAATAAGTGTTTGTCATTATACATTCATATACAGCCTCAGTCTCTTAACCTTTTTTTCTAAGTTTTTAAGTCTGTTCCTCAATTGCAATAATAACCTTGTCATCTTAGTTGAAGAGGGATTCTTGTCTACCTTAGTATATCTCCCACTTCCGGAATCATCTGGTTGTAAAAGAATTATAGAAAAAGAAAATGTATTTTTACTACTAGCATTTAGTTCCTTGTCTCTCTGTTCTTTCCAGATGTTTCTTACTACTTTACTGAAAGATGTACTACCATTTTTCCTGCTAAAATTTTCCTTTTTTCCCTTTGTTGGTAGTTGGGCCTTATTAGAAGCCTTTGAGAATCTAAAGCAGTGAATCCAATTTCCATCATCACCTTCTGTGGTGATGGAAATGTTCTGTTTGTGGTATTTAATATGGTAGCTACTCTGTGGCTATTTGACTATTTAATACTTGAAATGTGTTTTGAGTGATGAACTAAATTTTTATTTTATTTAATTTAAATAGCCACAGTTGGCTAGTGACTATTGGATGGCACAGATCTGAAACATTTCTATTCCTTCAAGCCCAACACATTTTTTTAAAACTTACATAATATGTTCTCTGTTCAATCTGTTGACGAAAGTTTCTAATTTTTTTAATAGGGAGATAGCTTGAGGTAGTGTAGCTTTTTCCAAAATGTGTAATTTGCTATTATTATGTTAAGATAATTTTAGTTGTTTCACAGACATTGCATTAAATTAATTTGAGAAGTTATTCCTTTCTCAATACTTTTTGAATCTTAAATAAAAAAATGTTTGTGTGTGTATTTTAAAAGAGAAGTATCAGCTTCAGTCTCTGGTAGACAGATCAATACTGTTTGGCTTT
The DNA here is from genome assembly GCA_008086735.1 of Cheirogaleus medius. Lineage (NCBI taxonomy): Eukaryota > Metazoa > Chordata > Mammalia > Primates > Cheirogaleidae > Cheirogaleus > Cheirogaleus medius. The sequence continues at coordinate 14,400,476 of VBSM01001044.1, read as the reverse complement.
TACTGTATTAAATTTTATGATTATCATCTATTTCTGGCTTGTGGTAGTTTTTGTTTTATTTTTTTAATTGGCTAGTGATTAAAACCTTTTCTTTTAAGAACAACATGTTTTGGATAATATAGGTGGTACATATAAGACAAACAATTGATGAAGGTAGTAAATGTCAGAACAAGTTGGGACATATCCAGTGGAAAAAGCATTGGATTGGTAGGGAATCAGCAGCTTTGCTGTGCCACTTGTTTGCCTGGGGCAATCTTTTTATCTTTATGAGGTTGGTTTCTGCTTTGGGAATGTGGGAAAGAGGTTGGTGTTTAGCATGAGAAGAGATTTTTATGTTTATAATGTGTTTTATTCTGTAATACTTTCTGGTAGATTATACCATTTGGATAGCAGCTAACATGTATTAAGCGCTTTGCTGTGTCAAATATACATTATTTCATTGAATCCTGCATACCAGAGCAGATGACACTTAACCTTCAGTACCTTTCTAGGTGTGCAGAATTGGATTAATCATTTCTTGCTTCATCATCATTGGTCTTATGTATGGACATCTATAGTTTATTATTTTAGCTCAGTTTTTATTTACTCGACTAATAATCACCCACAGCTTAATCTAAGAATAAGGACATTAGTGATAAATAACATCTACCTAATGTGCTTTTATCTTATTATCTTGTTTTTTTTCAGAAGTACCTCTGTCCTGAATTGTATTTACTACTGCCTTCCTTTAAAAATAGTTTTATCACATACATGTATGCCTAAATAGTGTTTCATGGTTCTTGAATTCTGTAATATGAATATATTTACTTATTTGTTGATTCCTGGAACTTGGTTTTTTTTTACTCAATAATACAAAGATTTATCCTTTTTTAAATACAGTTTTCCATTCATCTGTATAACACTCCACTGTGTCAAGTTACCACAATTTAGACATTCTCTTGTCTAAGGGTATTTGAGTTCTTTCCAAGTATTTGCTGTCATGAACATTACTACTACGAACATTCCTGCTTATGCTCTTGATACGTACGTGCTAAATATTCTCTTGAGTATATACTTTTAGGGGTAAAATAGATTGTAAGAGATGTCCTGAGTTTTCAAGTCTACAAGGTAATGCCCAATCGTGTCCCCAAATATATCTAATTTTTATTAATATTTCCACTTAGTAATGTAAGAGAATCCTTGTAAAATTATACCTTATTGTCGTCTTGATTTGCATTTTCTATAACAGATAATGATTTTTGCTAAAATTTTTTAACTGCTTACTATGTGTCAGACACTGAATTGATTAGTGAATTAGTTAATTTACATTAATTAATAAACTCATTTAATCCCACAGCAATCCTATGGGATAGGATACAGTTATTATATTCATTTTATAGATGAGGAAATTGAGGCCTGGTGAGGTTAAGCTACTAAATGATGGAGTTTGGGATTCAAACTTGGTTAGGTCAGGCTGTAGAATCCAGCTTCTTACCTGCCACGATATTTTACCTCTCTCCAAATATTAATATTTATGCATTTATAGTTTCTTTCTCTTCTGCCCCATCAGTCTCTTGGCCTTTATGTGCTTGTGACGGTGAGTGTTGATTATTCATTCTATCTTTATATTGTGGATTAAATATCGCCCAATGTGTAATCTTCCTTTAAAAAGAAACTTACTGCAAAACTTCAGTTTCCTCATTGCTAGAATGAATAAGATGGCTGAGATTGATTTCTAGCACTTTTGGTTCTAATATTTTATAATTTGACTTAATCTCTTTACAGCCATCATTAATTTCAAAGTAATCTGTTATTTGTATTATCCTTTTTAGTATTAAAATGTGAGGCAATTTTAATACTAATAAATATTTTATATGATAAATATTGATATAAATACAGAAATACAATGAATAAATACTAAAATAAACTATGCTTGTTTTATTATATAATTTTATCCAAAGTTAATTATTTTTTCATAGAATATTTTAATGTATTAAGTAGTTAAAAAACCTAGAGTTTTAGGAAGCTAAGGCAGGAGGATCACCTGAGCCTCAGGGAGTTTGAGGCTACTGTGAGCTATGATCACACCAACTGTACTCTGGCCTGGGTGACAGAACAAGACTCTGTCTCAGGGAAAAAAATAATAATTCTGGAGTGGACTTGAATGTATACTAATCTTCATATAACTTTTGTATGTAACATCTCTTGAATTAAGCGAACTGTTTCCTTTAACATTTCTTGGTGATATCTTTGAGGTAGTTCTTTATGAAGCCAATCAACTTTTACGAATTGCTGGATGATCCAATAGATGCTTTGTTTTTACCTTTTAGGTATTGAATTTTGAAAGATAAATATTATTTTAAAATGATAATTCTAGTGATATGAGAATTTACTTAGTAATTATTGAGTATGACAAAGTGCTAGTCCCAATAATAAACACCTGATTATGTAGCACGCCAAAGTAGGGTATTATCAAAACATCAGATGTTAAAGTGTTTAGATCCTGTAAAAATAGTGTTTAAGCCTGTTTCTGTATGGAAATATTTTTTAATTCAAAGCCATTATGTGTCTACTACATATTTTAATAGTAATTAAGTGTTTCAATGCGGCAGGCCCAAAAGGATCAATCACACATATGTGTTGGAATGGTAAGCTGATAGAAGCAGCCAAACAGATGGAGATCAGGATGTTGTAGCATTTCTTATTAGTCAAATTTAGTCCATCTCCTGGATTTTACATTGCTCTTAGGTTTGGCACAGCCATTAATGTTGATAATGAATGAAATAGCTACAACATGTATTACATGCCAGAGAAATTATAGGAATTAACATTTTGAAGATTACTGGGTTCAGGTGTACTGTATTCAGGTGTTAGGACTGTAGGCTTTGGGGATTTAGATGAATAAAATCTGGATTTTTCCCTGAAGCACTTCTGAATCTATTCGAAATAAATCATTAGAAATAAATGATTGGATCTTTGGTAATAAAGGACTTAGAGATACTGATTCACTGCTAGGGGAAATAAATACAGTTTTCCCATAAGAGTGAGAAAAACTGTTGAAAGTAAAAATAACTTCATTTTGCTGAGGCATCTTTATGTCTTATGCTTAACTTTATAGTTCAGTAGTCTTGTGATTTAGATAGCTACAGTCTTAATTAACTGTCTTTGATTCACTCTGAAGTTTGTATGGCAAGACAGATTGTGTAAGAAGGGTTAAAGATTTAATGACTGTTAAGCTAAGGATGAAGTGAATATTGTGAATGTAGTCTTTTTGTAACTTTAGCTTTAATTTATACTTTAGGAATTGCAGATAAAAGTTTATTTACATATGAATATTACTTTATTATCTATAGCAGCGATCTCCAACCTTTTTGGCACCACGGACTGGTTTCGCGGAAGACAATTTTACCACGGGAGGGGTAGGGGAAGGCGGAGCTCAGGTGGGGGAGGGGGCTTAGGCGGTGATGCCAGCTGAAAGCGATGGGGAGTAGCTGTAAATACCTCCTCCGCCCACCTACTGCTGTGCGTGGTGGGGGCGGGGTCTTGTTCCTGAGTTTCATGGAAGACAGTTTTTCTCATGACCTGGAGAGGAGTCCCGGGAGAGGGCGGCAGAGCTCTGTGGCCCAGTCCTTTACAGGCCACAGACGGGTACCGTCAGGGTTGGGGCCTGCAGGTCTATACGATGTGTAGGACTTTAATCTTTTTAAAAAATCATTTTCTTCGCTTGCAAAAGCTTGGGAATGAATGCTTTATAACTATGATAATTAGCCCAATTGGGTCAGGCTTTATTATAAGTGCATGTGATGTGTTATTCTAAGTCATTTAAATGGTCTAAACAGTTAAGATTTCTGATTGGAAGACTGAGGGATATTTTAGGTGAAGAACATGGTGGTTGTTCCAGACTCCTCAGATAACTTGTCTTGAACATACTGAACTATCAATATTTTTATTCTCCCTTTCCACTCAATTATTTACACTAAAAACTGAAGGTTTTATGGTGAAAGATAAAGGTAGAAGTAGGAAAGGGATTATGTAAACATGCTTGTCTGTCGTTGCCTCTCTTGATAACCTAGGTAATCTTGAGAATATTTTCACTATTATATACTAAAGAGTTAGCATTCAGAGATATGTGACAGTTATTGACAATTATGAGCTAGTCCTCCTCATAGTGCTGTGTTCCTTCAAAAAGTTCTTGTGCTTAGAATCTACGTTAAGGTCCACTGGGACAGGGAAAGGGGATTCATTTTTAAGTGGTGAGACTGCATTTTCAGAATTTTTTTCCCTTTAGAGTAGAAATCTAAGCACCCTTAGATACCCTTGTTTAAGAACAAAATTCTGCATGTAGTTCCAGTTAACCATTCCAGTTCTTCCCATAGATTTGAAGGGATATTTGGGGATTGCAAAGAATAAGTGTCAGGCATCTTACAGCACCAGAGTTGGAAATGATAATGAAAGCTGCTAACGTTTGTGTATTGTTTCAGAATTTACAGAGCACATTTACGTGCATTTTCTTGTCTGATTCTCAGAGTAATTCTGTGAGGTTGGTGGCGCTACACATACATTCATTCTCACTTTGAAATAATTTTAGACCTACATTAGACCTACTAGAAAGTAGGAAAAAACATACAAAGAATATCTATACTTCCTTCAGGCAGCTTCCTAAAACATTAACATCTTAAATAGCCAAATCAGGAAATTAACATCTGTACAATATTATTACCAACTAATAATATTAGTATCTGTTGATATTTGTTTGTTCTTCTACTAATATCCTTTTTCCGGTTTAGGATACAATCCACGATCACATTGCATTAAGTTGTCAGGTCTCCTTAGTCTCCTTTAATCTGAAACAGCTCTTCAGTCTTTCTTTTATAACCTTGACAGTTTATTAGAGTACTGGCCAGGTATTTTGTAGAATGTTCCTAAACTCAATTTATGCATTTTGACAGCAATACTATGGAGTGATGGTGTCCCCATGCATCAACTCAGGAGGTAAATGATGTTGATATATATCCCATTACTGGTTAACTTTGATCATTTGGTTAAGATGGTGTTTGCCAGGTTTCTCAACTGTTAAATTCTCTTGATAATAAACGTCTTCTAGGGAGATACTTTGGGACTAAGTAAATATCCTGTTTTCTATTATATATTTACTATTTTTAGCATCCACTGCTGATTCTTGCCTGCAACAATTGTGATGTTTGCCAAATGGTGATTTTCTTTTTTGTTACCGTCATTCCTCTATTAATTGTAATTCTATAGAAGAGCTTTCACTTCTCACATTTACTTAAGTACTTCTGTTAGTATCAGTTATAATCCATCACTATCATAATTTTTATGCTCTGTTGTCTCAGTTTGGCCATTGGGAAGCCTATTAAGTTGGTTGCTGTGTCCTTGGACATGACCCTTCATTTTTTTTTAGCACTTCTTGTCTGGTATCACAAGATGTTCCATGCTCATCTCATGCTTTCCCTGTCCCAGGTTTGGAATCTGTTTCTTGAAGGAGCTCTGGTTCTTTTTTTGATAATTATATTTAGAAATAATTATATGGATGCTAGATGTGTTCATTGGCTTTGGGATGAGGTTGGTGATATTATTAACCATATTTATTTACAGTTGGAGAAAATTAAGCTGAAGTTAAAAGTCTGGTTTATAACACCTAGATAAAGTGATAGGGTTGGGATGTAGACTCAGGGCTTCTTACTCCCGAGTCTGGGTTCTTTCTGTGTACTCTCCCATGTTACCATATATGGTATTCCTTCCTTAGACTTGCTTTTCCATTAATTTTGCTCTGCCTTTCCTGACAAGGACAAAATACAATCTAATTGAAATACATTCAAAATTACTTGCTAATAATAAGTATAGCTATTTTAAAACAATATAGTCATTGCAATTCCAAAAATATTTACTATATGCTTGCTATGACTAAGACATTGTGCCAGCCATTGCTGGTATTTGAATATGTGCATATATATTGGGGGACATTGTGCTGAGAATGTGTTTTGTTTGTTTACTGTGGCTTTTTTCCCCCCTCGGTATGTATTTTAGGAGTTAGAGGTAGGTGATATGACAATTGTAAATTATTTCATTATCCATGAATTCAAATGGCTTAGGATTTATATATTATATGTAATATTTAGATTTACTTATATTTACATGTATCTCCTTTTAGTATACTGTCAGTTCATAATTATAATATATACCCATTAAATGGTATTATTTTTATAACTGTAGTAATATATGCTCATTAAATGATACCAATTTGTTAAATACAGTTAAGCACTTTGTTTTTTGCTACATTTAATTTTCACAATAGCTTCATGAGTTGGTGTTATTTTTTTCATGTTTCAAGTGAACAAACAAGACTTAAATTAGTGACTTGCACAAGGTCATGGCTTAATATTATAAGGTGGTTTTAAATCCAATTTTTATACTACCCACTATGTGAAGTACTATTTCTATTCTATATATATTTTTTGTTTAGGTTTTCAGAATATCTCTTAGTTCTAAAGCTGAGGATTTGCTCAGTCTATTCTGTTTCAAACATTTTTTGACTTACACATTTTGATCCTGTTCTTTCTCAGCTTATACCTGATTTATAAAACATAGTGTAGTTTTTTCTTAAATAATCTTATTTCAGAATCATTTAACTTTTATGGAACATTTTGGTCTGTAAAGTTTTGTTGAAATAGTGATCAGTATCCACAGTACAAAGAGTGAGGGTACATTTTTGTGCTAGTTCCTAATACCAGGCTGATACTTGCTGGGCATTGCTTTTCTGGGTTGCTATGATAGTTTGGGGGTCTGACTTCATAAAAAAGAATAATAATATTCATAAAGCTCATCTTTGTGCTTCTACATTAAAAGAAAGAAATGTATTTGAAATTTCTGGTGTCAATATAAGGAAATATCAATGGCAATGGCAAGTAATATAGAATTATGCCTCTGATATTTCATAGTAAATTTTAAAAATGAAAACAGATATGAAATAGAAGATAGAACTCTGTGTGTGTATGTTTATTCACTAGTATAGAAAAATCTTGAGACAAAAATTCACGTTCATTATTAAAGAACTCTTTTTACTCCTTGTGTACATCAAGGTTAGAGTAAAATATAAATGTACACTGCAGTCTCCCTTGATATCCATGCGGCAGTGGTTCCAGGACTCCCGCCCAAATGCAAAATCTGTGGATGCCCAAATCCCTTCTATAAAATGACGTATTTGCATACAACCTATGCACATCCTCCCATATACTTTAAATCATCTCTAGATTACTTATAATACTAATACAATGTAAATTTTATGTAAATAGTCATTATACTGTGCTTTTTAAAGATATAATGACAAAAAGTCTGTACTTGTTCAGTACAACTGCAAGCCATTGTAACTTAACTACATTTTTGATCCAAGATTGGTTGAATCTGTTGATGTGGAACCTACAGATATGACACCCACAGATATGACTGTACTGCATCATGATAGAGTTCTTTGAATGTTGGTGAGTGACTAACAAGAATTCTACCACTTTTTCTTATTGTTGTCCTTTAAATATGGATTGATTTCTCTGTTTAGAGCAATTTACTGGTGAGGGTAAGACCATGCTTTATGTAGGTTGTAGCTCTGTAATTCAGATTGAGTTTACTAGAATTTAGTCTTAAGAGTAGATGCCGAATATTGTTTCTTGTTTTTTAAATCTTATTCTAAATTAGCATCTTGATCAAAAGAGGATATGTGTGGTTGTGTGCCAAACAGTGCTATCTTAATCTAATCACAGCCTCTGAAGTACACTTCCATTGGTACTTTTGAGTTCCTTCTGCCCATGTTCATGGCCCAGCTCTGTCAGTTACCAGTTGTGTAGTCTTAGACTTCTGTAACCCTTGGTTTCCTCATCTTTAAAATGAGTATAATCATCATACCTGTTTTGGAAGGTTATTATGAGGATTAAATATAATCCATGTAAAATATTGAACTGTGTATGCATATAACAAATACTGAAGTGTCAGCTGCCTATTATTATTAGTGGTGGCAGTAGTAGTAATGAATTTGTTGCAAGAAACATTAGAAGTTCTCATTGTAAAATAAGCACTAAGTAATACGTGACAGACATTTATGGGGGACTATCTAGGATAATTTTACAAGTCTTGGGTGTTTTTGGAACCAAAGAAATTTGGAATGGGAAAGAATTTTGATTAAGTAGCATCTTTTCTCCCTTATTTTTATAGATGAGGGTACTAAATCCTGGAATGAAAAAAATAACTTGCCCAGAATATTACAGTTGCATTGTGTTACTTTGTCTTCATGAGTGTCAGTCAGTTCAGTGTTGTTTCCACTGAAGAATGTCGCCTCTGTTGATATTTTTCCTATGATATGTCCCTTGCAACCCTAATCTCTATTGAGGAAGATAATTTATTTGGGGAAGTCGTCTTTATTTTTAGGAAGCATTGATACCAGTAATCAGCACTTATTCTTAAAGTATAGGCAATATCAGTTGGAAGAGAAATACCTAATTTGCCTCTTTAAAGGAATATGCCAGTGTATAATAATGCTTTTTATCAGAGTCTCTTCATTCATCTCTACAAGTTAATGAAAAAGACTTCTCTAGAAGCACTGTTCTGATTTTCATGTAGCTAGCAGGGTCTTGGCAAGAAATAGATTGATTATTTAGCTTTTGGGTGAATTGCTTGTTTACTTTGTAGAAATTTAAAAAATACAGAAATGTACAAAAAAGATAACAGTCATCTATATCCTTATCCAAAATCAACTACTGTTATCACCTTTGTCCCAGATTTTTTTTTTTTTTAAATCCATTATTTTTGTGGATGTGATTATAATTGAGTTAGGGTATTAAATCTATCTTATCTAAACATAGAGGTGAAAAATAATATGATTTTAGTCTGGGGCTATTTAGGACAGTTGGTTAGATAGTGTACTAAATGAAGTTAATGAGTCTATATGTGGACCGGCAAACTACATTTTCTTTCATGATCAAAAACAATTGTTTTTAAAACCAAATGATTTACAGTGAATCAGTACAGATTTAGTATCTCTTAGAACTTAAAAGAACTACTTAGGTGGTGAAATCTGTTGACCTTCTTCAGGAGTATAATAATTCCGAAATGAAAGGCACCTTAAAAAGGGAAAGCAGGGAATTGCTTTGCTGATGAGTCTAGCTCATCACCTAACATCCATATCTGAAAGGTTATCAGTTTTTTCCCAATACACATATAACCATTGTGATAAATTCATAATCCACCAGTTTGATGAGATATTTTTTAGAAACTAGATTAGATGAGGACAAGTTATAGGAACTGGTCAGGTTGAGCTTGTAAAAGAGTTGATCAGTGAAAAAGATTAGCTGTCTTCAAATAATTGGAAAGCTCATGAAATAATGGCAGTCAACTTATTTGTCTTTGAGAGTAAATCTAGAATCAGTAGATGGAAGTCAAAGGTGTAAGGGATAGGTTTTTGTTCTATACAAAAGAGAATTTCCTAATGATGTGATTTGTCTGATAATGGAATGGACTGTCCTATGCAGAAAGGATTGATTGTCTATAAGCATCTTTTCAAAAGGAGTGCTGTGTTGTTGTGTGTCAGGTTATTCTAGATCTTTCAGATTCCTTATGACTGCTTAAGTTTCATGCTTTTTAATTTTTGTACACTTAATATTAATACACTGCTCTGTTTCTTACATTTTCCACTCCCTGAAAAATATATTTTTCTATAAAAGTAAATAATATAAAATGTAGAAGTACTCTATAATGTGAGGTTTACAGATGAAGGAAAAATTATTAACCTCCATTAATCTTTGTTTTGTTTTTGTATAGAAGTTTTTTTAGAGACAGTGTCTCACTCTATTGCCCAGGTTGAAGTGTAGTGGCCTGATCATAGCTTTCTGTAAACTCAAATTCCTGGTCTCAAGCCATCCTCCTGCCTCTGCCTCCTGAGTAGCTAGGGCTACAGGCACGTACCACCCCACCTAGCTAATTTTTTTTCTTTATTTTTTGTAGAGAAGGGTCTCACTGTGTTGCTCAGATAGTCTCAAACTCCTGGCCTCAAGCGATCCAATCCTCCAGCTTTGGCCTCCCAAAGTGCTGGGATTACAGGCAGGAACCACCACTTCAGGACCTCATTAATCTTTTGGTTTAAAGGAAAACACACATACTCAATTCATGTTCACTTACAGAAGTTCCTAAAAATTCTAAATGTAAAGTTGTTATTTAGTTCAGTATGAGTTCTTAACAGGGTAAAGCTTATTTTGTTACTAAAGAAAGTATGTTTTTGTGGCTCTCCATGGACTGAAAAAGCTCTTCTTGTTTTAAGAGATTAACTTAATACTTTCTGAATTGTCATAGTCCAGCAGACACCAACATTATTACTGAGTTCATATATGGTCCTATTCCATTCATATTCCATAAATATATCTTTTTAGGAATGGGTGTTGGTTTATATCAATTAAGCATTTCTTCTTTTTTTTTTTTTAATTAAGCATTTCTTATTCTGTTCAAGAAGCTATGGATAGTATGTTTGATTCACTCCAGTTGTGTCTGATATAAAAGCTACTGACCTGGGGGATAAGTGGTATTAGGAAAGTTTGAGTTTTGGGATCTTGGAAACACTTGAAAATTGTTATCTATGCCTATTTCCTAATATCAATGGAAAATGTATTCTGTACCCTTTTACTATAATCTCTTACTCATTGTAACTTTTGAAATGAAAAGTTTATAGTTGTCTGATAATGGCTGTTTTTATTTTGCTGTTGTCTGTTTTTTCTTTCATGTAAGGACCGTGGTTTGTATTAATAGGTTTGTAAGTGCCTCACTGTGATGCTGTTTTTTTGTTTTAAACCACTGTTCTCATGCTGCTTCATATGAGGACTCAAATACTAATTTGAATCTAGTACTGCTCATAGTTAAAAAGCTTCTCCTAAGTTCTAATGTATTTTGGTTAGGTACCAGGTTGCTGAACATTTTGGGGCATGAGGGCTAAGGGGCATAATGTGAAAAGATATAGACAAGGTAGGTATGTTTACTTTGTGAAATAGGATTACAGATTTTGAGATTTGTTTCTTTGTGAGGGTGAAGAGGGGATGATTGTGGAATCCTGCTTTTTCAGTAGGTGTTAGGAGCTTACATTTAGACTTATAAAATCATAGAAAATAAAAAATGTAATTGGAGAGTGTTTATCCCAAATATTCTTACTTTTACATAAGTGGAGCTGAGGGTGAAGAGCAACTGTTTTTCCTTTCTAGTTATACCTATTTAAGTTGCAGAATAGGACTAGAACAGCAGGGATCTAAGTAAATCCTTGCTCAGTCACTTACAAGTGATGTGATCATGTGCAAGTCATTTACCCTCTTGAAGCTTTAGTTTCCTTATCTGTAATATGGAAATAGCACCCCACCCCTCTCCAGGGTTATTGTCAGTATTAAAGATAATGCCTTTAACCAAATATCCAAAATAGATTGAGCAGATAATAAGAGCTGGGCGAATGTTTGCTATTGGGTGTTTACTATTAAATATTTATTATTATAGCTTGGATTGCTTTGTTTTATTTTTAGGTAGTTTTATTCATTTTTGTGATTATAAAAGAGGAAAATAAAGGTAATCTTGACTTCTACTAAGGGATAATCATGATGACATTATGTTGTAAATGTTTTCAGATTTTTCTTTTAGGCATACTTATATACTTTTTTTTTTAATTTCTCCAAAACTGATAACTGTTTTTAGTGTTTTCGAGTCTATTTTTTTAACTTACTGTGTCAGCTTATAAAAATTTAAATTTTAATGACTGAAAATTTACTTTGTCAGTCTCTTACTAAAGGGTCCTTAGCCACTTTCAGGTTTTTTTACTATGCTATACAATGTTAAGATATACAGTTTTGTGAATATACTCCTGAGTATACTTCTCTGTTTGTTTAGAATAAATTTCTGGCTGTAAAATTTCTGAGTCTAAAGGTATATATATTTTAAATTTGTCAAATTGTTCTCCAGAAATATTTTAGCGATTTGGAGTCCCATAAGCAGTATGGAAGACTGTACTGTATTAATACTGGCTATGAATAGACTTTTAAGTCTTTACTAGTTTGGTAGATGAAAAATGTTATCTTATTATTATTGTAATTTGCATTTTATTGATTACTAGTGAGGTTGAACAACCTGCATTTCTTATTCTATAAAATGCCTTTTCATGTTTTTCTGTCCATTTTTACATTCCTTTTCAAATTAGTTTATAAGATTTTATTTAGTAATATGATACTAATCTTTGCCATGCGTGATACATGGTTTTCCCCAAGTTCATCATCTATCTATCTGCTAATATTCTGGCGATTTTAGCCATACAGAGACTTTCCATTTTTATGCAGTTGGGTCTAGCAGTCTTTTTTCTCTTGTAATTTCTGACTTTGGTGGAAGTTCAGAAAGGCATTGCCTACTCTAAAATTACAAAAATTATTAAAATATTTAATAATTATGTAGTTTTAATTTTAGTGTAATGTGGAGATTCAAGTTTTAATTATTTTTTTCAGATGGCTAGACTTTTACTCCACCACTATTCATTGAATACGCTGTCTGTTGTCTACAGATTTGCTGTGCGTTATTGTTATCATACACTAAATGTTTGCGTGCATTTGGGTGTTTTCTGGACTCTCCCTGTGATTTTCAAACTATATTGTACATAAGTGTCACTCCATCTGGGATTTTTTTTTTATTATATTCATGGGCTTTGCCTTCAGAAATTATGATTCAAAAGTTTAGGTGGGATCTAGGAATTAGTTCTATAACAAACACATTAGATTATTATGATACATGAGTTTTCTGAACCACACATTGAGAAACTTGCTGTGTTTCATTTGTACTGCACTATTTTAAATACTGTATCTTTTTTATAAGCTTTTACTCCCAGTGGCTCCTGTTGCCTGTCAGGACTGACCATCGCTACTGCTGCCTCTCACTCTTTTCAAATAGTATATTTTTATAATACATTCTGATAACGACTGGGAAAAGCACCCCTCCCCTTCCAATTAAAATGTTTATTCAGTAGATATTTTCAGTACTTATTCTGTGCCAGACACTCTTCTAGTTTAAGGATGTATTTAGACAACAAAACAAAGATCTTTGGCTTACAAGGGATCACAGAAAATATTAATCCTAAATAAACTATAGTTCTGTGGTAGCACAAAATACATGGAATGCTGAATAGAATAGAGGTGAGGAGTACCTCATTGAGAAGGTGACATTTGAGCAAAGTAAGGAGGTAAGAGAATGGGCATATAGATTGTCTTGGAAATGCTTTAGGTAGAGAGCACAATCAAGGTCAAGACACTAAAGCAGGCATATGCTTGGCATGTTTGAGGAAGAGAAAGAACATTATGGCTGGGACAGTGAGTGAGTGAGGTTGGAGATAAGGTCACAAAGATGACAAGAGCCAAATTGTGTAGGGTATTTAGAGTTTGGACTGTTTCCATGAGTGAAATATGTAACTCTTGCAGGTTTATGAGCAGGAGTCATATCACCTGACTCATGTTTTAAAAGATCACTCAAATGTTCTTGGCTTCAATGTATGCTTAAGACTCTTTTTTTTTCCCAAGTTACTGCCTTCTTTCCAAAAAAGTCCATTGGTATTTCTAACTGGATTTCCAATTAGAATTTCCAAATAAACAGGAAATTAAGACACAGTTGTCATCTTTAAAATACTGAGCTTTGCTTCCAGAAGACATATAATATCTTTTTATTAATTCAAGTCTTTTACATCTTTATTAAAATTTTGCAGATTTTTTCATATTGGTCCTGCACATTATTGTCCTACCAATTGTATATTCTTTTTATTGTGAAGTGACTCTTTTTGTACGTGTTGCAAATTCTAATTGGTAAATAGGACAATGAATTAATTTTTTTATTTCCTTTATTTATCCACTATACCGCATTCTCCTGTTTTCCTAATAGAAAATTTGCTTGTGTTTTCTGGGTAAGCAAACATATAATCTGCAAATAAGGATAACTTTTAAATCATTATTTATGTTTCATTTATCTTTTCCTCATTCTCCCTCTTCTAAGCATTACTTATACCTTTTCTTTTTTTAAATCTCCCTAGTAATGTCCTATTTCTAACTTTATTAGAAATTCATCAAGTTATTTCACTTTTTAGATATGGTACTAATTATTGAGTTTTATTATTGTTGTAAGTTGCATTTTGTTGATTGAGCCTTTACTGTGTCAAGGAACTACTTCTTTATCATGAATATTTTACACTTGATCTTAGCCAAAAGGCCGAGAAGCGATATCATGAATATTTTAAAGAATGACTGTTGAATTTTTTGGGTTTTTAGCATTATTCAATGTAGTAAAGTTTCTATGAAACAGTATCTCTTGATTTTTAGTTTAGTCCCCTTTCCCAGTGTTTGAATTGTAGAGTGCAAACTATGTAAGGATACTCTTGTCCCACTTTATCAAATTTATGTTTGAGATTCTGCTTCTCCTTTCTGTTTCTATATATTTTTATTTGTCCTACACATTCTTATAGGGCTACTTGTATTATATCTGTAATCCTATTTAGATGGGTGAGGTCTTTAATATTTGTATTCTGTCACAGATGTTTTATGTAATAATGCAGTTGCCATCACTGTTAAGTTGAATTGCATTATCCCATTAGCACTTGTTTAAAATACGTAATAATCCTTTATTCTAGAGGTTGGAACCAATTGAAAAGGCACAAAAATGCGACAGAGAGATCAGAGCTTTAGGACCACACTGGATAGCACAGTTTTACCTCCAAAAAAATAATCTTAGTTCATTCAGTTTTCCCATCCATTTGTCTAGTTAACATCCTAGTCTATATTAGTCACCCGGATTACTAAAATACCTTCTTTGTCAACTGTTGACTCTCTCTCCCCCTACCCATCTTTTCCTTAATGTGTATGACAGCATGATTTTTATTAAAAAATGAAGATCTCATATTATTTCCCTGCTCAAAATCTGTTTTTTCTTAAGGTAAAGAACAGAACCCTTAATTGGCTCTGTATGAGTTGGTCCATATATTTCATTACTGCACCCTCCTACCTCCAAATAAATGTCTATTGGATCTTGCAGCATATCATTTTCTCTAATGCCCTTTCTTGCCTTGTGGCCTTTGGGTAAAATTCAGTTGGCCCTCCATGGTTCTGCATCTGTGGATTCAACTAAGTGCCGATCATCAACAGTATTTGAAAAAACTTTGTGGCTGTACTGAACATGCACAGACTTTTTTATCTTGTCATTATTCTCTAAACAACATAGAATAGCAACTATTCATATAGTGTTTACATTGTATTAGTTATAAGTAATCTAGAGATGATTTGAAGTATACAGGAAGATGTGCATATGCAGATACTACATCATTTTATATTAGAGACTTGAGCATCTGAGGATTTTGATATCCGAGGGAGGTCCTAGAACCAATCCCTGAAGGATACTGAGGAACGACAGTAGTCTTCTATCAGAAAAGCCCTTTTTCCCCTTCTTTCACTTTTCTTCTTTCTAATTTACCTCTACTCATGCTTCCACTCTCAGGATCCAGAGGCACCTGTTTCCTGGAAAGACTTGCATCATGAATCACTCTGAGATCTGAGGTGGTCTTCTCTGAATGACACATAATTAAGAAAAGGTTTATATCTTACGGTTTGTGCTTGGATTGTAAGAATGTACCTGTGTGCACTCCTGTATGTTGCTTCTGAAGTCATGTTTACCTACCCTAAGTCAAAATTACCTGGCCACAAGGGCAAAGAGTGAATAACTGTTGCTAGAGGAAGGGAAGCTTAGAGGAGGAAGGTAGAGGAGGCTGGGATACTGAAAATTTTCTACTTCAGTCTTCCTTATAACTAAAATTTTATAAAATATTTTATTGTCTTCATAGAGGCTCATGAATATGGCATGTTAATGAGTTGAGAGGAAGGCTGGGGTTTTGTATGCTTTTCCATTCATTTATTCAGCAATTACATATTGAGTACCTACTGTAGCCTATGTAACATTCTATTAAATATTAGATGTAGTAGTGAGCAAGGAAAACAAAGTCTCTGTTCACATGGAGCATAAATCTTATTAATAGGAGACAGACAATGAATACTTACTAACTTCAGATAGTCATAAACATGAGGAGAATAAAATCAAGAAAAGAAATAAGAGTGTAATGGAATAAGATGGAAGGAAAGTGCATGCTGGTGCTATTCTGAGGAGGACTTCATGTTAGTTGATACTTGAAAAGGGGGCAGCCACTAGAATATCTCATGAGTATCCAAGTAAAGGAAAGATAACTAAGGAGTAGAAAGAATGCTACTGTTGTTAGAGTATAGTGAGCGAGCAGTGGGAGAAGTGGTCAGAGAGGTGTAGCCTTCAAAATTAATGGTAAGGAGCTATTAAGAGATTTTTGATTGCCATGCTATGTTAAATCAATATTTTTGCTTTGAATTATGAGCCCTTGTGTTTGTGCTTTCCTTTGGAACTTAATTTTTAAGGTTATCTAAAGCCCAAGACTGGAATAACTGTCTAGCTATATTACCTGAAGTGATAGGAAATAAATTACTGTGGATAAAATTTTACCATGACAAATTTTCAGTTAGCTTATTCAAAATTAAGATTAGTTTTACTAATTTCTAATTTAGTAATATTCTGAATAAGTAGTTATTTGCTAATATTATGCCATAACTACTTTAGGAATTTAAAATACAGGTTTCCCAAGTCTCATCTCTTAGGAATCAGAGAGTAGACCTTGGGAATCTGTGTCTTTAACAAGTTATCCAAATCCTCAGACACGAGTTTAGGAACCTCTGAACCAATGGAATTTTTCATTAGAACAAGTTTTGCCAGGATTCTTGGTCATTAGTTTGGTCATTTCTAAATGAATTTATCAGGGATTTATAGGTTTTATATTTCATGTTTAAGAGCAAAGTATATTCAACACTTTGAAATGAAAAAATGCATTAAAATGACATTTAATTTAAGTATTTAAGGGTAGAATATAGTTGCTTTCTTGTCGCTTGCATTGTTTGGTGAATCCCCAAACAGATTATGTTTATTTGTATAATTTTTATTATATAGTTTCCTAGTTTTAAAAAAGATAAATGCAGTGGAAAAAATGAAATGAATAAAAACAATTTATATTTCTGCATCGAGTCATTATTTATTAGTTAAGACAGGAGGTGAAAACTGGAAGTGAAATCAGTCCACATTTAAATAAGCCAACATTTAAGAAGTCAGATTTCACATAGGTAGAATTTCCAGCTTCTCTAAAAAAGCAAAACATTCTCTTAATACTAAGCCAGCATTCTTATAAGGAATCTGCTGGAGTGGCGTGCTAAGGGTTCCCTTTAGATGGCCATAGCCCCTACCACTACAAGTTATTATAATCCCTTGAAGTAGATTTTTTTGCTCATCTATGTATGTTTTTGACTTTTTCATTAAGACCTATGATACTATTACAGGTATCAATATAGGCCCATTTGAGTCTTCTGTGAAATGAGAAGAGATAGAAAATTCAAATATTTATTTATAGGTGTTAAATCTTTTCTGAAAAATAGACTATCTTAAAGTGATTTGGCTTACCCAAAAGATACATTAAGAGAATCTGAATTTATAACTTTACTAATTATTCTCTATTACTGGAGAAATCAGTAGTTTATGTTTATTGCACCAATCTATCAGTACTTTTGCATTCAAAATATGCTCTCAGTAAACATTTGCATAAGACAAAGCTATCATCTTGGCTTTCATTACACTTTACTCTTCAGATTTTCCCACCTATCTTAGGTACTATGATTCCTGTCACTGACTTCTCTCTTCCTTAAAACAAGGAGTATTTCTCCCAAAGCTCAATCTCAGTTCTATATTTATATTCTACATTTCTTTTATACAGGCTTTTGACTTACTTTCACAGTTCCATTACCAGAATTAATCACTTGTCCCTCTGACTTGCAATGGGAATTTATAAGAATTATTGCCCTTATTGTACTTTTTATTCAAGTTAGTTGTATTGTGAATACTTGGAGAAAAGGAGCTGTGTCTTGCTTGTCTTTGGATAATTTCTGTTTATTGCATTGTTGGTCTTGTAAAAGACATAAAATAAATTCATCCATCCATCTATTTGATTTTTTATCAAACATTATGTACTAGGTATTGTTCAATTTAGGTTCTTCATGGATTTTTAGTTACTTCATTTGAATGTTCTTACTATACTTCACAACTGAACTCTTATTCTAGATTGACAACTTCCTTTCTGTATCCTTTACACTATATGTAGTCCCACTGGACTTAATCCTGTAAGCTTATAGTCTTGCTGATTATCTTTGCCTCTTGTATTTTTGCACCCCTTTTTCCTTACTCTCATAATATTCTATGTGTTTTGTTAAAAGGAATAGATCGAGGATTCTTCCTTCTAGATCCATCTATAAAGACACTGCTGTATTCCCATGCTTCATTATTCAAATAGCATCTGGATACAAATAGTATCTTCCTAGATGCGTTATTTTCTTTGCTGGCTATGCTAAGGTTTCCCGATCCTATTTTTCAATGTAATTATTCTTAGATACCAATTTAATCATATCTCCCCTGCACAAAAGCCTAGAATAATTCCCTTTTTAATATGCCAGGCCTTCCACCAGTAGGATTCCTATTTAACTCATTTTTGTTGTCATCAATGATCTTCCAGTTCAAGCAGTGATAAGGTATATATTGCATACTCTTGCATTTTTCATGATTTGACACCTACTTTAAACAATTCTTTTTTGCCTTCTTTTAAAAACATGCACATGTACTCCCTTCCATATTGTAATGACCATCTATCGTTTTAGTCTGTCAAGCATACCTTGACTCTTCTGTTAAGAGCTCCCTACTTTTCTTTGGGGAATCATCCCTTCTTCACTTCTCTTTTTTTTTTTTTTTAAGGCCTTTTTTTTGAGTGGGTTAGCCTTCCAGATATATGATTGGTTTAGGGATTATTAGCAAGCAGATAACCCAAGCCAGATAAATCAGAAACAATGAGGCTCAATTCTAGGACTTATGAGCTCTGAGAAGAGGCGCACTCTGCTAGGACTGTAAGGATTTTATGAACCTAGAGCTAATGGGGAAAGATAAATGAGGAACCCTTAACCAAAGTCAACTTTAAAATGAAGTTGATTTTATTTTAAAATTAAAACTCCTTTGGTTTGAAGTCTTGTTAGTACACTGCAGATTACTCAATAGCAGAGATCCTATTAAATTTCCCATTCTGGCAGTCATATATTGTGTCCACATTGCAGGCAGGTATGTTTGTGTGTTTGTGTGTGCATGAATGAATGCAAGAAAGATTCATTTTAACTTACCCCACAGGTATTCAACAGCTTTTTGAAACCAAGCATGAGATAAAAGAACTTATTTCTGATTGGCTGAGTACATATTAGCATCAATACAAATTTTTAAAAAGTTATAGCAGCCATGCATTTGCTTGGTTGACAGAGTGAAAAAACATAGGCTTTCTATTCAGACTTTTGTTTGAATCCCTGCCATACCACTTAATATCTGTGTAGTATGGTATGGAAAAATTGAGGGGTTAAGGAAATCTCACTGTAAGAAAAACTAACTCTGAAATTAAATATTACTTGGTTATTTAGTTTAACTGGAGAAATGTTATCAGAGGGAGTGTCTTTGTTTTGATTCCCCAAAGGGATTCCTGTTCTTTTGGTTAAATAGCAGCTGCCAGGCTTTCTCCTCAGAAGGCTTGATTCAGAGGAGTATATGTCCTGACTTTCCACTCTTAAAACCTACTCTGTGCCAGCACAAGTTGGCTGGCAGATCTGGTAAACTCCCTGACCTGATTTCTGTCCCCAAAACTCCAGATACATACTTGATGCTATTTCAAAATATTCTCCCATGGTCCTCTTTTCTTTTTTTATAATATGTTACCAGAATTTCTTTCTACGTTTGTCAGTGATATTTTTGATGGTATATTGTTGGAAGTTATGTTATTTGTTGTAAATCTCTTACAACTCAGATCATTTAAAAAAATCTGTATGTGTAAGAAATAACTAAAGTAATTTCTTACTGATTTTTATTCTTATATAGGTAGATTATTATGTTACATATAATCAGGCAATAGTCATATTCTGATAGCTGATATTAAAGTAATTACAATGATCAAGCACCTCTTTAAATAAAGTATGTATGTAAGTGTGTCCCCATCTATTTTAGCAGTTATTATGTTTTGGATAGTAATAAAGAGTTTACCAAATCTGTTCTTTATGGAAAAATGACTTTGGTTAACTTTTTAATTCTGGTCATCTGGAATCCTGAAGGAGATGGAATGTCAGCTGTGTTATAAGGGCATTGTTGATTTATAAATAGTGTCTGGACTAGGAGAAGTGTGAATGAACCATACCTGGTGGAAAGCCAGAGTTTGGGTCTTTTCTTGCTGGGACTATTGTGAGGGATTCAAGCCAAGAGTAATTCATACATTCACCTTTGGGGAGTCATTCCCTTTTTACTGAATTTTCATTTAAGGAGCAAGAATAGTAGCCTCCTGAATTGTTGTGAGGATTCCTGCTGAAGAGAAGTCTTGAAGCTGCCCTGCTGTGTTTCCTATCCTATATTTTGAACTAAGAATGCTAAATATGTCCTATTCAGGTTCATAGAAACTGAGATTATTTGGTTCTGCTGAAAACAACCCATTGAGAGTGAACATTGCAGACGTCCTTTGGTATTATCATTACCTGCATATGAAATAATTTTTCATTGTTGTAGGGAGAGAAGGTTGTAATGGAACAGGAAAATGTTGAATGTCAAATTTAGCCCTTGCTCTACATGAGGAACTATGGGTGGTATAGGGAAGTGTAAGATGTGGTAAATGGGAGAAGTTTAAAAAGTTAAATAATAGCTATAAGAGGAATCATAAGAGTCATAACTAATGAAAGATATAGATGATAAATACATTGAATTCACAAGAAGGAATAGCCTTTACATTCTCCAGCTATGTAGGGCATTCCAATTTTCCACATCTTTGTCAACACCTGTTATTTTCTGTTTTTTAAATTAATCACAATCCTCGTGGATGTGAAGTGGTATCTCAATGTGCTTTGAGTTGTATTTCCCTAATAACTGATGATGTTCAATATCTTTTCAAGTGCTTTTTGGCCATTTGTATATCTTCTCTGGAGAAATATCTATTAAAGTTCTTTGCTCATCCTTTAATAGGTTTGTCTTTTTGTTGAGTTATAAGAGTTCTTCACATATTCTGGATACTGGATTCTTATCAGATATATGATTTGCAAATACTTTCTCGTATTCTGTAGGTTGTCTTTTCACTTTGATTACATCCTTTCCTATTAAAGGATTCAAGTTATTTAAGTTATTACTTATTCATAATTACAATTAAGTTATTAATCATGATGTTTAATTTTTTTTGTTTGGTGCGTATGCTTTGATGTTATCTATGGATCCATTGTCAAATCCATGATCATGAAGATTTACTTATATTTTTTTCTAAAGGATTTATAGTTTAGCTCTTATATTTAGGTCTTTAGTCCATTTTGAATTAATTTTTGTATATGGTATAAGGCAAGAGTTCAACTTTATTCTTGTACATGTGGATATCCATTTGTCCAAGTATCATTTTTTTAAAGAGACTGTTCTTTTCCCCATTGAAAGATCTTGCCACCCTTGTCAAAAATCAATTGACTATAAATAAATGGGTTTATTTATGGATGCTCATTCTTATATATGTCTGTTCTAATGTCAGTACCACAGTGTTTTGATTACTGTAACTTAGTAGTAGGTTTCAGAATTAGGAGGTGTAAGTCCTGAAGTCTATGTTCCTTTGGCGTGTGCTCATCTTGTGTTTTGACAGATTTCCTTGAATACCAGGAGCTTGAAAAAGAAAAGAAAGAAATAAAAACCCAGTCTTTGCAGATTGTCTCTGCATGGTGGCATAGGTCCTTTACTTCTTTACCCTTTACTTCTGCTTGTGCCAAGCTTAGAAATTGTCAAAACTTAGAGTCTCTCAGGTCTTCTGAACATGTTTCCTGGCTTGGGTATGCATGTGGCTTTCTAAATTCCCCAGTATGCAAAGTCAATCTTTATTGCTCTAATTCCTTAAAGAAACTTTCTCCCCAGCTTTTTCTCCTAGACTCTTTTGTGCATCGATATTGTTGGCCTCACGTGTATGTAATATTTTGTCCCTTCTGCCTAGCAGCTGGTTGTTTTTTGCCTTAAAATGTGTTTGAGGAATGCAAATACCTTGTGTCAGTCCTTACTGTACTTCCCCAGCTAGTTAGAACAGACAGAACACATTTCTTTGAAACTAAGGTCTATTCTATTCCTGTTGGAACCTAGGGACCAGGAACCTACACTGGGTATGTGGGCTGCCATCTTCAAGACCAGTGCTAAGGAGGGGTGGGGGCAGTTAGGCCAAAGACAAGTTACCTTTTTGTTGATTCAGGCTTTGTTTATCACTTTAAATTTTTGACCATTTTCTAGAGTTCTGACAATTTAATTCTGACAAATTTTACTCAGTCTTTCAGTGTTTCTTTCAAGGGATTGGCCATTGGAGCTACTTACTATGCCATTTTTATTGCCATCCTCTTTTTATTTTTTTAATGTAACTAGCAAACTTAAAATTATATATGTGGCTTGCATTATATTTCTATTGGACAGCACTGCTGTAAGATGTTAAATGTTCAGTGAAAATTGAGTCAATTTATGTTGCATTTGGAAGGAACAAATGTCTAAAATTTTTAAAGGTCCTACAATTGCACAATCAAATTAGGATTAGCAATTTGCTGTTGTATGTTTATTTCTGGACTAGGGTGGCCATTACAGAATAAGTCTCTAAACTGCCTTCTATAGGACGAATGTTATTAACATTGTGTATTTATGTACCTACATCACTAAAAACTCCTAAATTTTGACTGGATTCTAACTTAAGTGTTTTAGTCATCTTGTGCTGTCTACGTCTCTCCAAAGCTACTCTTTATAGGTATTTATGAGAGGAGCCGAAAATTTTTTGCCTATTTATCTGATTTTTCTTTGTTTCTGGATTCAATTAGGCAAATGTTTATTGAATGCCTATTTTGTGGAGATACTTGTAGGACTTCCAAATGTTAGCCATATTCACAACACTCAGATGTTGGCGATTTTTGATACTATATATGGAGATACTTTCCTTTTTTTTTCCCCCAAGATTATTGGGCTGATTAATATTGGTTCCTGCTACTGACTCTGTATCTTTTAAATATCCCCAACTTGGTTGCCTGAATCCTGAAGAATTGACATCCTAGATCAGGGGTCCTCAAACTTTTTAAACAGGGGGCCAGTTCACTGTCCCTCAGACCGTTGGAGGGCTGGACTATAGTTTAAAAAAAACTGTGAACAAATTCCTATGCACACTGCACATATCTTATTTTGAAGTAAAAAAACAAACGGGCAAAAACACCTGCTTGTGGCCCGCAGGCCGTAGTTTGAGGACACCTGTCCTAGATATTCAGAGTTGGCAGCTTACCCTTGTTATTCTTCAGTTCCCTGCTATTAAATGTGGAGTTGTATACACTCTCAGCATAGGTAAAGCTACACTCTAAAAACTTGCCTTTAGACACATTTGGAAAAGTGAGTGCTCCTCGCTTGTACCAAATGAGTTACACATATAGAACCTTAGAGAAGGAGTTGACAACAGATTCAAAAGTTGTGGATACTAAAGGTAAGGGATTCTGCTGGCTTTCTTAGTGAAAGCCCTCTTCTAATGTTGACAATGAAAGAATTATATCCTCAGGAGGATCACTGAATCACTCTGGACAGAGAGAATGGTGATCTCTCACTGAATGCTCTTGCCACTGCCCTGATGAGTGGAGGGTATTACTTCATTCCAGTCATAAACCCATGATTGTCATTAATATCTTTGGTAACACAGATAATACCAGGCAATATAATTTTACTAAAGACATTGAGAAACAAGAGTAATAGACTCCTATACTTTTTTCCTACCTGGTAAAAAGTAACTTCCCATGTAACTATTAACATATAACGGCACCCACAAGGATGTCATGTACCTAATCTAAATTGGAAAAATGGAAGAGTATCTACTTTTTGCTTTAAACAAGAATTACTAACCACAGTTAACCAACAACTATCACTTATCTCAGCCTTTTACTTTCACCTTATTCCATGGAAACATTTATAAAAGATACCTAACTCAATCATAGGCAGCAGAGGAGACTTCATGAAAAGTAAAAAATATAATTAGATAATGAATTATAGGTTATAGATCATCCATGTTCACCCTGGAGTCTGTAGGAATACCTCTCTGAGAAAGCTATGACTTCTTTCAAAGGGTAGAAGTTATCTTTCTCCTACCACCCAGGAACTCTTTTTAAGCATATCTTTTTCTTCTTGAAATCTTGGTCTCTGAAATTCCTTCTCATGCCTATCTACCTTCTCAGTTCACATCTCCTCTCTTAGGAGATGCCTGCTTTTTGTATATCAATCATGAGAGCATCCAACCTTTTTTCAGGCAAATCTTTTTTGCTATCATTCCTATGATTTTTGCAGAGCAACCACTTTAATAAGATGAGCCCAACATCTTTAGAAGAAATACATGCGTATAATGTGATTTGTGAGATACTCTGTAGAAGTATATGGAAAGGATTGGGATGTCAGGCTATATTTGAGCAAGTTGTCATGACAGGAGAGAATGATAAATTGTGAATAAGTGTAGACAAGAGTTCTGTTGTTTCTTTCAAGTTGGTGGAAGGGGTGTATTGTGCAGGGTTTTGACATTAGGAAGGGAAACAAAACTGTTAAAATTAATCTTTATACCACTGAAAATTCACCTTTGTATTAAAAGGGTAGATGTACAAAATTTCTAACTCTTTTTACAGAGACAAGTATTATTTTGAGTTCATAGCCCTTGAGTTCATATTTTGAGAGATTGTGTGTGTGTTTAAGTGTACGAATTTAGTGAATTGATTTTCGAATGAGTAATACGTACACATGATAAAAAATTCAGGAAGTATAAAAAGGATATTTAATGAAAAGAAAATTATCTTTGTACCTCTTTCCTATTTCCTCTCACTAGAGAGACAGTTACCAGTTTTGTGTAAAGATTCTGTTCATATAGAAGCATATGTATGTATGTTTTTCCCCCACAAATGGTGGCATAATAAACATGTAACTTCTTTTTTAGTTCAAACTCCTGTTGTTCAACTAAACATATAATTAAAAAAACAAAATAGAACTTGCAGATCAGCTCACTTGACAATATAAATAGCTTCCTCATTTTGTCATCACTATATAGTATTCCACTGAATATGTGTTTTATAATTAATTAGTTTCCTGTTTCTCATTTAGGTTGCTTTTATTCTGTTGAAACAATGCTTTCTTTATGCTCATAGAGGTATAATTTAGTACATGTAAAAGGAAATGAATAGAAGTACAGTTTGCTGAGACAGAATTTGTGCAAAA
Source organism: Cheirogaleus medius (assembly GCA_008086735.1). Taxonomy (NCBI): domain Eukaryota; kingdom Metazoa; phylum Chordata; class Mammalia; order Primates; family Cheirogaleidae; genus Cheirogaleus; species Cheirogaleus medius. Next base: position 14,375,051 of record VBSM01001044.1, on the reverse strand, counting down.
TAAATTTTGATAGATATTTCCAAAAGACCCTTCAAACATGTTCTAATTTATACCTACACACCATCACCGACTCCTGTGTTAACAAATGTCGTGGTATTTGGTCACCTTTTTAAAATTTGCATTCCTTTTATTATGAATAAAATTGTTTCTTTTTATTATGTATATTTCATGGCATTTATATTTTTCTTTTGTGGATTTTATTCATGAACTTTACCAGTTTTTCCTCTGGGTTATTTGTCTTTTCTTACTGATTTTTGGAGTTATTGTTAAGGTAATATCCTTTTTTCTGTTGTATGTTATTAGTGGTAGAATAATGTGTCCAGCCACTCCTCAAAGATGCCCTTGCCCTAATTCCCAGAACCTGTGAATATATTAGGACTTTGTAAGTGTGATTAAAGTTATGAACTTTGATGTAGGGAGATTATCCTTGGATTATCTGCATGGGTCCAGTCTAATCACATGAGTGGTTGAACTACTTTGGCAGGTTGATGTTACTGTCTAGCAGAACCTAGAATGATTGATGATTGATTCTAAAGGGATAGGGTGAAAACCTCTATTCAACCTTCAGATTTTAGTTTTAGTTCTCCTTGTGGAAGACCTCCCAGATACCTATGACTTCATTAGATGTATGTGCTTCCATCATGTAAGCACTTTGTGGAATTCTTAGATAACTAATATTTGATATTTAGCTGTGGTTAATAATTCTTAAAATAAAAAGTTCTGAGAGAGGGCAGTCTTCTGTGTGTGTTATATACAAAACCATAAATACAGACAGAGACATATTTGGACAATTTGAGAATACAGATACTGTAACATAAAGTTGACTTACTATATCAAGTCATTATAATAACGTTTATTTGGCACCTATGAACCAGGCACAATGCTAAGCACTTTATATGCTCTAAGCACTTATATGCATGTCCTCATTTACTTCTTATAACACTGCAATAAATAGTTATTATCCCCATTTTATAGACCAGGAAAATGAGGGCACACAAAGCTTAAGTGCTTTGCCCAAGATTATAAATATTAAGTGGTAGCACTGCCTTTGAAACCTAGGAGATCTGACTTGTTTTTAAACAGAATGCCATGTGATGCTATAGATTGATGATTACTACATGGAAAATAATATTTGCTCCAGTTTTTAAAGTTGCCAGTGCTAAAGGAGTAATTCAGATCTTCATCTTTCTAATCAAACTCACTTCTTAATTTCTTTATCTGTAAGATAGAAAAATACCTACCTCGTTACGGCTATGCAGTACAGTTCTCTTATTCTCATTCTTAGATCTTTTGAAGTACTAATCATTATATTCTACTCCCTTGCTTATTATCATCCTGTGGTCTCTTTATTAAGAGAATACTAACCATGGTCATAGTATGCAAGTTCTTTTCCTCCTCTGCTTATGCCTACCATTACCCTTTGAACTTAATATTGGTTCTTAAATATGACATACTTGTGTCATGCTCCCTCCAAGGCGTGTCCTTTGCCTTTTTTCTACCTGATATACTGCTATTCAAAACTCACATCAAATATGAATATTAGTAGTCTCCTGTATTTCCATTTTGTGGTAATGTATCTTTCTCCACTACATTATGAGGTCAGGTCGTACAGGGAAGATACCATAAATTTGCAGTTTTGTTTATGTAGCTTATAAATTCTCACTGGTTAAGCGAATAGATGAATGAGTAGTAATATGATTATCTTCTAAATGTCCAGATTCTACATAGTTTAGAAAGTAAGTACTTAAACTGTGAAGTGCTATATCACCCTAAACTACTTTTATTAAATGCTTACCTTTTGTCCTATACTCAATCTCTGTAATAATGTTTAATATTTGGATGGTAAATGTTTACTTAAAATATACTGTAGAGAGCAAAAGGATGTTTTATCATTATAAACATCCCTCACTGGAAAAATAACTCTTGTACTATACAGATATTAAGGGATTCTAAGAATCTTCTCAGAGGGGGCATTTTGTTTTGGTACTGTTATAGTTAGAAATGGAAAACATTTATCTTTGTTTCACATGTATAGATTGCTTTCATATCCTCAAGCAAGTTTTCCCTCATCTTTTGTATTAGTTTCCTATTGCTTCTGTAACAAATTACCATAAACTTAGTGGCTTATTAGATTACAGTATGGAGGTCAGAAATCCAAATGGGTCTCACTGGGCTAAAATCAAGGCGTTGATTGGGTATGTAACAAAAAAGAGAGAGGTATAGAGAGAAGAGAAAGACAAAAGACAGAATTTATTTTAGAAATGTTAAACTGAAGAACAGTCAGCCAAAAACATTATAGATGACCAGGTGGCAATTAGAAATGTATTCAAATTTAAGAAACAGATCTAAGCAAGAGCCAGAGCTTGTACAAGTCATTTTGTTTGTTTTGTATAACAGTGTTTTTAAATTGGCGGCCAGGGTAATCATTGATACTATTGAAATTGTGATTAAAGCTATTGTGCTATCTCCCGTGAAGAAAATACACATATGGCTAAAAACTCACATTCGAATACAATTTGGGGGATTCACAATCCCTTCCAAGAGATTCATAAAGCTGAGATTAAGCGTTTTTGGTCTAAAGGACAAAGATCCTCTTCTGTAGATTTTTAGGTCCTATGATTTATAGATTCATCAAGATATCTTTTTGTTGCAAATTAGTTACTTGAGTGCTAGTTCAGTGAAGTTACAGCATCCTCTCTCAAGTAAACCATAAATTATTACACTTCCAAGGGAACAAAAATATGTCAAGTAATAGTCATGTGTTGCTTAACAGTGAGTATACATTCTGAGAAGTGCATTGTTGGGCGATTTTGTTTTGTGAACAACAAAGTGTGTATTTACACAAACCTAGGTACTATAGCCTACTACACAACCTAGGCTATAAACTTATACAACATGTTAATGTGCTTTTAGGTACCTGTAACACAATGGTAATTAATTGTGTATCTAAACACAGAAAAGGTACAATAAAAATATAGTACTATAATCTTATGGGACTGCCATTGTATATGGAGGTCCATCATTGATCTAAATATGGTTATGCAGCGCGTGATTGTATTTCAAAAATGAAACCAGTATAACATCAATTATTAATAGAATTCTGTAGTAGTAAATATTGCGCCATAGTGCTTGGTAACTTTTTTTCCCCACTTAGTTGAATGGAATACATGTTATTCTTAACATATTAGTTGGTAACAATAAGGATAGGGGACAGATAGAATTTTAATTTGTAAACATCATGAACAAGTATTATTTTACCTCATACTAACAAAAGTGAACTGGTTAATAAAAGTATTATAAGTTTGTGAAAATATTTGTTGCATTATAATGCATGTGTAAGTCTGGAGTACAGTATCATGGTCACATTGTCTGGCTTCTTGGTATATTCTGGTCTCTCCCTGAAGTCTGTATGTTCTTTAAGGAGCTTAACAATTAAACATCTTAAGTGTTTTAAACCTGATTTTTCCTTATAGTGGACACATAAAACAAGGAGAAAACATTTGATAAAATCCCAAACTGTGTCTTCCTTGGGCATTCTACTTTTCCAGCAGTTCAGAGGGTATACAGTAGGCTTGGTAATCACAAAGCAAGAGTATTCTGCAGAGGAGAAAAGAACTAGAAGAGGAAGAAGGCCATGGACACTTTGCATTTTTGACAGTTAAAACTATATTAGGGCTTATAAAATTTTCTATAACTAGACCCTTAATTTGATAAGAATTATTTTACCAATATGCACATTTGAAAATACTGCCATAATATACATTTGTCTGCAAAATGTAGTAAAGTATTACTTTAGAGTTATTCTGGCTCATATATAATGCAGTACTGATATTTCAAAAGAAACTACATCGATCAGTACAACTGAGGCAAAATTTGTCGTGTTTGGTTATCTTCTTTTGCCTTTACCTTTATTGAAATACCAGTTGAAATTTTTAAAAAATGAAGCTAAAGGTGCATATTGTGTTTATTTATATTAGAGGTACTTACTTTAGCCTATCCTGGAAGAAGGATTCCAATTTGCAATCTACACCAACCCAGCCTTATGCACCCTTACCTCCTCCTCTGACCACTTCTTTGAGTTGACAATTGGCAAGAATTGGGCCCAGATAAGAATCAGAGCCTCTGAATAACTAAATAATTAAAAAGCTCAGAATAGTTACCTGTAAAGCTAAAACCTTTTAGAGCTTCTATGTAAAAGTTATTGTGACCCCAATCTTAGAGAATTATGGTTTACCATGTAAATTTGATTATTTCCCAGGTCCTAGCTGGCTTTGAATTACCAGGATGGCACTTTATTTAATTTCCAATGCTTTGTTATCATAATAATTACTACCTATATAGGGTATACCGTGTGTCAGGCCTTGTTCACATTTATTAAAGGTGAGTGCTGTCATTTCACAAATGAGACTGAGACATAATGACCTAGTAACTTGCTCAAGATCACACAGCCAGTAAGTTGCTGAGCCAAGATCCAAGTTATGAAAGTTTGACTCTAGAATCCTCACTCTTAACCACAACACAGTGCAGCTTTAAAAGTATATTCTCTGACAAAAGACTTGTGTCCAGAATATATAATTTCTAAAATTCAATAATAAAAAGACAGCATAATAAAAATGGTCAAAAGACTTGAAAAAAGACAAATAAGTGACCAATACGCACATGAAAAGATGTTCAGCATCATGAGTCATCAGGCAAATAGACATTTAGATCACAGTGAAATACCACTGTATATTCACTATAACAAGTAAAATTAAAGACTAAAAACACCATGTATTGGTAAGGGAAGTGGAGGACCTGAAACTATCATACATTATTGATGGGAATGCGTAACAGTACAACCACTTTGGAAAAGAGTTTGTTTCTCATATAGTTTAACATGCATCTATCTTGTAACCCATTAATTCCATTCCTAGGTGATTAAGAGAAGTGAAAACATGTTTGCAAAAACACTTGTACAAGAATTTTATAACAGCTTTGTTCATAATAGCCAACAACTAGAAACAATCCAGATGTCCATCAGTGTAAGAAAGAATAAATAAATTGTGATATATTTATTCAATTAGAGTACTACTTAAAAAAAAAATTCTGATACCCAAAACAACATGAGAAAGAGAAATCAGACAAAAAGGATACAAGTGGTAATTCTGTTTGATTCCATTTATATGAAGGCCCAAAACAGGCAAAACTGATCTCTGTGTTCAGCATAAGGGAATTTTCTGGAGTGATGAATAGGTTCCATGTTTTGATTTTTCATGTTGGTTATACATGTGTCTTTGTTTGTTCAGGCAGCTATAGCAAAATACTATAAACTGGCTAGCTTATAAACAACAAAAATTTATAGGCTGGGAGATCCAAGATAAGGTGCTAGTAGATTAAGTGTCTTTTGAGGGCCTATTTCCTGGCTGATGGATAGTGCTTTCTAGCTGTGTCTTCACATGGTGGAAGGGTGAGCTAGGATTTCTGGGGTCTTTTTTTTATAAGGGCACTAAAAATGCTCTAATCATCACCTAAAAATCCCGCCTCCCAATACCATCACCTTGGGGGTAAGGATTTCAATGTATGAGTTTTTGGGGGAACACAAACATTTGGATCATAGCAACAAATGTATTACATTTGTCAGAATTTGTTCAATTCTGTATGTTTAAATCGATGCTTTATTTTACATATGTTATTGTATGTAAAGTATACCTCAATAAATATAAATATATAAAGTTAAAAAAAAGCAGGGGAGAGCTTTCAGATAAGCACAATAACAACAGAAGTGGCAATTGGCAACTTAAAGCAGACATATGTTAAGAAGCACAGAATTGTTACATAGAACCTCTACTGATATTCATATTAACCAAGGCATGGTTAAGTTATATTCAGTATAATTTTCTAAGAAGTCAGCAGGGTATACTACTTTTAGAAAAGACTCATTAATATTTATTATATTAAAAGTTTTCAGAACTAAAATGCTTAGAGATCAGTTGTATAGAATATTTAGTATATTAAATATATTTTCTAGATTTTATGTAAAGAAGAGTTGGTAATATTGAGAAATGATTCTGAAATGGAACTAGAATGTAGTTTCTTTTAAGAATAGAATCTGCCAGGCCGGGCGCAGTGGATCACACCTGTAATCCTAGCACTCTGGAAGGCCAAGGTGGGAGGATCGCTCAAGGTCAGGAGTTCAAGACCAGCCTGAGCAAGAGCAAGACCCCGTATCTACTAAAAATAGAAAGAAATTAATTGGCCAACTAAAAATATATAGAAAAAAATTAGCCAGTCATGGTGGCGCATGCCTGTAGTCCCAGCTACTCGGGAGGCTGAGTTAGAAGGATTGCTAATTTAGCCCAGGAGTTTGAGGTTGCTGTGAGCTAGGCTGATGCCATGGCAGTCTAGCCCGGGCAACAGAGTGAGGGAGACTCTGTCTCAAAAAAAAAAAAAGAATAGAGTCTGCCAGAAAAAAATGTCTGAAAGGTTTCAATAGACCAGTTTGCCTTTTAATTAATTTAAACAGAACATTTGTCTAAGTGGTTTAGATTCCCAGTTGGTAGAAGAAATAAAAAATGTGGCATCTAAGCTAAGCATGTTTGTTTCAGCATTTTATTTATATTGTATTCCAGAACTGTTAAGAAACTTTGAGATGCCACAATTAAATGTGCTAAAATACAGCAGTAATTTGTCCTGGTTGTAATATTGCAGCAAAAGTACATAATTTGATGGTAGCCTATGTAGTTTGACAGTATTTGTCTCTGGGGTCCTTTACAACTTGTTCCATGGCAGTCAGACGTGCTTGAACTACAGAAATGATGAATTGAAATAAGAGGTCTCTAGTCTTTATGAGGTTAGTCTTCAAAATAAAGGATAACCTATAAAGTTAGTTAGTTTGTGGTTTTTGACCTCTTTCAAGTAGGTTACTTTCTGTAGACTGTCATGGAAATAGTAAATACTTTAGTCACCACACATTAACTAATGTGGTCTTTGGTTTCTCAAATAAGACTGACAGCTTGGCTGCTTTTTGTTTATGGAAAAGCTAATTCCTGATCTTTGCATCTATTTTAGTAATAGTTATGCACGAGTGCGAGCTGTGGTGATGACCCGAGATGACTCAAGTGGTGGATGGTTACCACTTGGAGGGAGTGGACTAAGCAGTGTCACTGTCTTCAAAGTCCCTCATCAGGAAGAGAATGGCTGTGCTGACTTTTTCATCCGTGGAGAGCGACTCAGGGACAAAATGGTAATGAATTATGTATCTATTGCTATAATATTAGAATATTTTTTGCAATATGATTCTGCAAAACTAAAATTATGATTAGTATACTGTTTCTTATGAGAATTATATTTGTCCATGAATCATTAAGTTTCTAGAGCTGTTTTTATGTTAAAGACAGTGAAATATGACATTTTCCTTTTTACTGGGACTGACATTAATGTATACTTGTTGGAGGTGGGGTGCTGCTTTTCCCTTTAGGTTTAATGCAGGCACATTCATGAATAGTCCCCTTAGTTATTAAACTAGTTACATCTTGCCTTCTCATCTCCCCACTATTCTCTAGACCAGAGATTGGCAAACTATAATCCACAGGACAAATTCAGGCCTGTCACCTGTTTTTATATGGCCTGTGAGCAAAGAATGGTTTTTATATTTTTAAATGGTTGAAAAAAAAATCAAAGAATAATAATTTTGTGAAACATAAGTATATAAAGTTAAAATTTCAGTATCTGTAAATTAAGTTTTATTGGAACATAGCCAAAGTCATTCTCCATATTAATTTACTTATTCTAGGCTCATAAAACTACCTAGTGCCTAATATAATTTTACCACCATTATCTTCCACTCAGATGACTCTTTTCTTACATGTATGTATTTTAAAATTTCAGTCTAACCTTTGATAATGATAGTTATTTGCTCTCTTTTAATTAGTTTGGAAAACTCTTTCACTTTCTTTATTTCATTTGTGAGCCAAAAACAATTATATTAGAAAAGGCTGAGTTATATTAGTGTCTTTTCTACATTAAGGAAAAGGAGAACATAAACTTAGAAGCAAAATCAAAATAAAGTGTCAAAAATTTCTAAGACCTTTGGAAATAAATAGAATTCTCTTTAAATATATATTTGTGAACCACTTTATTTAGCACCTGTGTTGTTCCTATTGGAAATGTGTTTTAAGTTCCAAATAATTCTTTCATACATGAACATTTTGAATACAACTTATTTTTAGTTTTGAATCTTGGTTTCTTGATATTTTTTTTACCACTGAATCATTTCAGTAATTTAGAAAATTGCTTAACTTGACTGTACCCCAATTTCTTCCTCCGTTAAAGGGAGTTATCCTAAATAAAAAGCCTTTCAACTCTGTTTTATGAGGTTATGATTCACCTGTGTTACACCTTGTATAATGTTTCTCAATTATCTGGAATGTGCTTTTAGTATTATAGGAAACCCCAGTTGAAGTCAGAAGTGAATATTTAATAATAAATTTAATATTTCTCTTTAACAAGTTTAAATATTTGAAAGCGGTTCTGGACTTGAGTAAAATGGTATCTGGCATACGCTAATACTTTTTGAGCTGGGAGACATCTAAGAAAGGGCCTATGGTGGCCTGTCCTAGAATATAATGCTTCTAGTCTGAGCTAATGATAACTGGAGAATGTTGTTAGAGAAGAAGTTGTACATTTTAGAAACTGAGTAAAAGAGTGAAGATCTAAGTCATCGTTTTATAGTGAAACTTGTTTTAAGTAAGAATAGAAGAGTTGAAGAAAGAAGTTAAATATGGAGTAAGAGTTGGAGGAAAACAAGCTTGCGAGAATATAAGAACAAGGAACAGATGACTAGATGTGACATAAAGAAAAAAAATCAGTGAAACAGAATATTGGATATAATGAAGATGAACAGTTTACTTTAGGATAATAAGGGACCAAATCTGGGAGTGAGGCTGATCAGAAATAGTTCAGTTTGATAGATAAGGTAGTTATTCAGCTTTAACATAAAGCTAGTGAAAATCAGCCTGGAATTCAAATAGAACACAAATTTATTCCCTACAACAGGGCTTAAAAATAAAGAGCACTTAACCTAGGCCCAGGATGGAGAATCATGGTAGACTAACAAGAAAATAGATTGTTCTGCTAGAAGTATTGACCAAGAATCAGAACACCTGTTGTTTTACCTAACCATTTCTCCTTGAGGAAGCTTGTTATTTGTGAAACAGGGATAATAAACATATTTTAGTGTAGACATAATGAAAAAATTCCTTTCAGTTGGAGAGTTGCCATTATTTGTTACAGGAGTTAGCTATAGTAAAGCATTCTAGGTTATGGGGATTTGTATGATCAAGGGCAGAGGCATTACTCATGGCTATAAATTAAAATAGCAAAGTCTTGTGGAGTCTAAAGACAAATGATACAGTGACATTGAAATAAGTAGATTAATTAGCCCCTTCTGACCAAGACTGGTTCTTCAATAATAGAATTGAAGTATACACGTATTCTTTTTCATTATTACTGCATTTTGGGGATCATTAATGTCCATTTATGTAGGTATTTGTATCGATTGATTTTATTTTTATCCATTTTTCTGGGTTCTAGTTTCTTGAAATTTTTTTTAAAGTACTCTGTGATTACTGAGTCTGTAAATCTATAAGGTTCCTCCTGAATTAATGATTGCTTACTTTTAAAAGCCTTCTCAGTGAATAAGTGCAATCTAATAGTTTTTGTGTAATAGTTAATTATATAAAAGATAACTTGCTAAACACTGTTCTGTGTCTGTTTTTCCTGTTGATCACATCTTAGAATCCACTACCTTAGATGAATTCTAGAAGTGAGATTCTTGTCCCTCATACCCATGAATAAAACCTGTACCCTTTAAGAAAGAATAAATAGTATAGTAATAAGAGGAGCATATGGCCACTTGTGTGGCTATTAAATACTAGATAATATTCTAAAGAGTGTTCATAAGTTAGAATACTGGTAATAGTAATGAAGAAAGAAGATGGCTTTTCTCAATGATGAGAGAACCACTTGGGCAGAAGACTTTTCCAGCCTTTGATTTAGAATTGCTTATACTAAACATAGGTCTTGTTACACTTCCCAAAAATTATATTTCACCTTTATAAGAAAAGGGAAACAAATAAAGAGCAGCCTGCCCAGGACTTTTTCAAGAAGACATCATTTCTGGTAATTGGATCAGTGCTCATTCATTTCATTCATTCATTCACTCAAAGTGATTAGAAATGATTATTTCCTGTGTTGCTTACCTATAACTTACTTTGCTTTATGATGCCTAAAAAGGTAGAGTTTATTTTCTCTGTTATCCTTTTGATACTTCAAATTAGAGCTTCTCAGCCTGTGTGGCAGGAATAGGTTAAAGTAGCTATAGCCTCCAGACTGCCTGCCTTATAAATGTTACTTCTCTCTGTGTGCCCAAGGAGAAGAGGGTTGGAAAGCACTGCTCTACATAATTGGCTTTCATACTTTATTGATGATTGAGAAAAAATTTGAAAGAAACACCAGGCTTTGGTGTTGTAGCCTAAGAAAATGAAAGTACTACTTTTCTCGCAGACATTTGGGGCTGGAGTTGTCTTTATCAAAAACAATTCTTAGAGCTTCTTTCTTGATGTATATAAACTGTATCCTCCATTTTATTCTAAATCTTTAAAGCCTCAATTCAGCTGTTGATTTGTGTAGGTAATTTTTACAGAGAGCTCCACATCCTCCATGATAGAAACTTTCTCTTTTACATTTAGTTTTCATTAGATAAACAGTGGTTCTTCTTTGTGAGAAGGACACTAATATCTTACAGATGTTTTATCAAAATAGATTGTTATTTGACCACTTTTAGTTAATTGTATGTGATATGCAAATTTAAAACACAGGATTATATACTTTTAGATTCTTTATAAGTACTTGAATTAATGGTCAGTAATATAATAACATAAAAAGTTTGCTAAAATATCTATTTACTACTAAACCACAATTTTTAATTACCATGGGGATCTAAAATTGCTTTTTAAAAAGTTGATATAGTGGACAAGAAAATAGTGTAAATTTGCTAATTTTATTAAAATTTGCTAAAGTTATGTTTTGTAAAGTATATTATGTGCGAAGATATGATAAAAGATCGACTAGACTAAGTAGAGGGATATAATTAGGACTCTTTTAAAACACCTGAATTACTGAAGATGCTCTGTGCAAACAAGAAAATGCAAGATTATAAAACAGCTACCATTATAAAGTTAGAGTGACAAAGGTAATATTGAAATGGAGAAATGAAAAGCAAGAAATAGTTCCAGTTTAGGAAGTTGCCAAAGAGATTAAGGAATTGTTTTTAGGATTAATAAGTAATTAGGTTGTGGATAAATTTTTTATATAGAAATTAAAGTGCTTTTAAAGTGAATGGGTCTATTGTTTAAAAAGAACACATTTTTAAAATGGGGTTTCTTTCCCGTTATTGGAGCTTAAAACAAAATTAGAATATTTGTTTTCTAGGAAGAAAATAAAGTAGATATATATTTCAGTAGCTTTATTAAAAATGAGACTTACCCCCTTTCTATTCTGGGTAAATCTTAAAAGACCAGGGAAACATCTTTCTGCCTTGGGTTGAACTTTTATATAAAAGTACAGAACAAGAATTTCCTGCTAAGCTTTTCCACTGTGTCTCTGTGAATTATTCCATTGTGAAACCTCAATCCTTCTATAGAAGTGCTCCTCCACTAAAAACCAATTGCCTTAACTAGCTTTTCCTTAGGATTCAGCCTTCCTAGCAGTTTTGTCTCTTTATAGATACTAGGTTCTCTTATTCACTGTAATACCACAGAGTTAGAAATAGAGATGGTGCAGCATTTTTATTATTCCTTATTCCACTTACAGGTTATTACTCTATCACCCACATACATAAATTCCATTATTGACTCTGTGTCCCATTCAGATCACCATCTTCTAGGTTTCATTTTCAGCTACTGACCTTAGCAGTTCCTTCCCATAGTCAGCTTTTCCACATCTGAGCCTCATCATCATTCTTGGCGTCTTTTCTTTACAATCTTGACCTTCTGTTCTTCATTTCAGCAAGCTACTTTCCTGGATCTGGTTGTTACCCGAACTGTTCCATTTGAGGAATTTTATAATTTCCTGTCATTTATTTTTTATTCTCTCCGTGCTGCTCTTTGATTCCATGTCTTCTCTATTACTTTGTGCCCCCAATTTTCTCCTGATTTAACTAGATTCCTCTTGCTTCAATATCTTTATTTTCTTTTTTAATTCAATCTAAATTTTTCCTGTCAGTCTCTTAAACCACTCTTTCATTTGTTTCAGTAGAGACAGTATGTCTACTGAACTTCATTGAATCCTACAGTCTTCCCTTTTAATACTCCCTTTTCAAAGGTGAGTCTTTCATTCATTCATGCAACAAATATTGTTGAGCAGCTCCTGCGTGCTAGATACTGGTTTAAGCACTGGGAATATATAAACAAAGGCAGAAGTCTCAGTTCTTTTTTTTTTTTTTTGAGACAGAGTCTTACTCTATTGCCTCGGCTAGAGTGCGGTGACGTCAGCCTAGCTCACAGAAAACTCAAGCTCCTGGGCTAAAGCAATCCTCCTGCCTCAGCCTCCCGAGTAGCTCGGACTACAGGCATGTGCCACCATGCCTGCCTAATTTTTTCTATATATTTTTTTTAGTTGGCCAATTAATTTCTTTCTATTTTTTAGTAGAGACGGGGTCTCACTCTTGCTCAGGCTGGTTTCGAACTCCTGACCTTGAGCGATCCGCCTGCCTTGGCCTCCTAGAGAGCTAGGATTACAGGCATGAGCCACCATGCCGGGCAGAAGTCTCAGTTCTTAAGGGACTGGACTATATGTTGTAGTGAGGGATAAGTAAGTATTATAATAAAGTAAGTAAAATAAATAATATGCTAGACATTGCTAAGGGTAAAAAACAAATTAGGGAAAAGGAGTATAGATAATTTTATGGGGAGTGGTGGGGAGAGCTTGGTTAAAATATATAGAAAGAGTGGCCAAGGAAGACTTTACTGAGAAGGGTGAGTAACATTTATGTAAAGATGATTTATGTTATGAATAAGGCATTATATTTTAGTCTTTATGTTCAGATCTTAAATCTTGAGGAGTATTAAAGTAGAATGAATTTATCTTCTTGATTCAGTTCTTATGCTACACTATATAAGATCTTGGACTTTCTGATTTGGTGAATGTATCAAAATGTATGTGCATCAGTAACAGTTAAAAACCTAGGAATTATCAATGATTCTGTCACTTATTCAAACAGATCTTTATTTTCCCCCTACCCCCTAACCAGGTCTAGCTTTGACTTTACAGATCTTTATTCTTGATTTTATTTCATTCTTTTCATCTCTGCCCCTCCTATATCTTGCCTGTGTTACTGCAAATAAGCTTCCTAATTATTTTCATTGTCCAGTTTTACCTAGCTCCTTCTAGCTACCATAAGGAAGTTTCTAAAGCTTGGGTCTAATATTTCTTTAGTATTCCCCAATAATTTGCTAAAGATAATTTCATCTCTTTATCTTAACATAGAAAATATTTATAATCTTGCCCTTATGTCCTTTGTCTTTAATCTATGTTTTTCTCAAAGGCAATCATTTTCATGTGTTGCCTTACTGAGTTACTCCTGGTTCATCAGAAGCAATATGCATTGAACTTAAGACAGTGCCCTCCCCTCTTTTACATTAATAAATATGGAACTATAAAGAATAGTATATTAAGAGTTTCCATGGAATAGAGAATGTAGGCAGACATCTTGTTAGTCTTCAGGAAACAATAATAGCAGGGAAGAGTTTCCTTTTTATTGTCACAGATAGAAAAATAGGAAAATTGGATTAAAGAAAGTAGTTTAGGCAAACCAATTTTGCTGTGAAAAATTGGAATTGTGAGAAATGCTAATAATAACGTTCAACCAGTTCAAAATTACCTGTTCATTCCAGCGTCAGTCCATTGAAAATGTACTCAGTTGTGCTATTATTAATGACTTTCTGTACAAAAATGAATTTTGTGACTTTCTCCCAGCAGTTTGTTTTGCAACAGTTAATTCTTTAACATTGACAGTATTCCTTGAAGAGGGAAAAAAAATCTGACTGTTGTATTTCTATACCCTTTCTTTTGGAGCCTTATGATACCTGGTTCCTGAAAATTAAGATTTAGAATATGTTCCAAATTACCTTCCTGGTTGCCTCTATTTTCTCTTTTCAGACAATTTCAGCTTAATACTTTCACCTTTCTTTGGCACCCTTTTTATTGACTGTTACATTTCCTCTTTACTATTTATTTTAAACTAACCTCATTCCATTATTTAGTTATGTATTGATTTATATTGGTTGATTTGGTCTGTCAAGCTCATCAGGATTATCTTGTCTTCATCTTTCTTTTTAAAAAATTAAAAAAAATTTTAATTATGGATGTGTAATAGTTGCATATATTTATCAATCTTTCTCTTTTATTGCTTTATTGTGATATATCTCATAATATATTTCACATCCTTTCCATTAATTCCAATTGCCATTAAACTGTAAAAGCCTCCCCAATAGCTAAATTAAAGCCCAAACTCTGACCTCAAATTATTGATCTTATTAGCTTTCCAGATGTTGCCTTACTTTTATTAGAATCTAAATTATAATTTGAATGTGTCATGCTTTTAATTGATTGGTTGATTGTATTATTCCTTTGTTTAATCAACCACAGTTTGAGTCCTTTCTATGTACTAAACTTTATTAGTCTACTTGGGCTGCCATAACAAAATATAATAGACTATTTGGCTTAAACAACAGAAATTTACATTTTCACAATTCTGGATGCTAGGAAGTCCAAGATCAAGCAAGGTGTTGGCTGAGTTTCTGTTTCTTCCTGGCTTACAGAGTGTCACCTTCTCAAGATGTCCTCACATAGCCTAGAGAGGGAGAGCTCTGTTGTCTCTTCCTCTTAGAAGGGCACTAGCCCTGTCAGTTTAGGGCCCTGCCTTTATGGCCTCATTTAAGGCTTTATAACCTCCTCACAGGCCCTGTGTCCAAATACAGTCACAGTGGGTGTTAGGACTTCAACAAATGAACTTGGTAGGGTGGGGGACACAGTTCAGTTCATAGCACCTCCTATTTAGTTTCACTGTTTTGTCAGTTGATTCTGAGGTGACTAGTATTCTGTGATTTTTATGTACACTTTTAAATTATTGTAACTTGATGTAGAGTTTAGTTAATCTGCCAGCACTAGTTTCGTCATTAGTCTTCTTTAACTTTTTTAGAGTGGGGTATATTTTTGCTCATTCTTTCAGAACTCTAGACAATTTACCTTTTGTCCCACATAAATGCATTCACTTGAGTTTTTTCTTAGGTACATAAAAATGTCGGGTACTATTGTAAATGATACCTTTTTTAGAAAAATCATTTCTGGTATCTTTGGAAGCTCTTCCTACAACTTTTCTTTTTTTCTGGTGCTAGCTAGAACTTCCAGAATAATGTTAGACAATATTGGTGATTGAGGATCTCTTTATCTTCTTTGTGAATTTAATAGAATTTCTAATGTTGCACAGAGAAGTATGATCGTGGCTGTTGTTTTGAGGTATCCTTTATTGTGATAAGGAAGTGTTATGTTCCCTACCCCCTCACCAGAATTTGATACTTATTTTTATGAAATCTGGTTTTGCAAGTGTTCCAGAGACATTTTAATGAAAAATTTTATTGAGATAATTGTAGATGATTAATTGCTATTGTAAAAAGTAATATAGAAATCCTCTGGATACCCTCTACCCAGTTTTTCCAGTGGCAACATTTTACAAAACTATATTGTAATATCACAACCAGGATACAATCCACCATATTCAGATTTCCTCAGTTTTAGGTTTATCACATGTATCTGTACCACAGACAAGATACAAAACAGTTCAGTGACAGTAGAATCTCTTCTTCCTGTTGCTTTTTTTTATAACCACATCCACTTTCCCTTAGTCTGGCAACCACCAGTCTGTTCTCTCAATTGTTTCTATAATTTTGTCATTTCAAAAATGTTATAAAAATGGAATTGTAAGTATGTAATCTTTTTTTTCATGTAGGATGTTTCCCTTAGGATTCATCCAAGTGGTTGAATATCTCAGGAATTTGTTCCTTTTTCTTGTTGAGTGGTATTCTGTTATACGTATTTACAGAGTTTGTTTAGCCATTGACTCATTGAAGGACATCTAGGCTGTTTCTAGGCTACTATTAATACAAATAGGGCTGCTGTGAACATTCATGTATAAGTTTTCCTGTGACTGTAAGTTTTCTCTGGGGTAAATGACCAAGTGTGCAATTGCTAGGTTGTATGGTGTTGCGTGTTTAGTTTTATAAGAGACTGCCAAACTTTTTCCCATAGTGGCTATATCATGTTACATTGCCAGCAGCAGTGTGTGAGCAAATCATTTTCTAAGCATCCTCACTAGCATTTCAAATAGTCATTATTTTTTATTTTAGTCATTCTGATAGGTGTGTGGTGATAACAACTCACTGTGGTTTTAATTTACATTTCCCTAATGGCTAATGATGGTGAATATCTTTTCATTTTATTATTTATACCTTTTATAAAATGTTGGTTCTTTTGCCCATTTTCTCATTGAATTGTTTGCTTTTTACTCTTGAGAAATTTTTATATATTCTAGAAAATTAGTCCTTTTTTGAAATATGTAGTTTGAAAATATTTTCTCCCAATCTGTGACTTGTCTGTTCATCCTCTTAACATGGTCTTCCACAGAGGAAAGGTTTAAATTTTAATAAGATTCAGTTTATTAGTTTTCCCTTTCAAGGATCATGCTTTTGGTGTCAAGTCCAAGAATTCTCTGCCTAGCTGTAGGTCCTGAAGATTTATCTTATGTTTTTTCCCTAACCGTATTATAGTTTTATTATAATTTTATGTTAAAGCCTATGGTCCATTTTAAATTAATTTTTGTATAAGGTGTAATATTTCGATCAAAGGGGTGGGCTAGGGTTTTTTTGAGCCTATAAATGTCCAATTTTTCCAATACCATTGTTGAAAAGATGTCCTTCCTCCTTTGAATTGCTTTTGTACTCTTGTTAAAAAATAGATTGAGCATATTTGTGTAGGTTCTCTGTTATGTTCCACTGCTCTGTTTGTCCCTTTGCCACTACTGCACATTATTACTGTAGATATAGCGTAAGCCGTAATAATGAATGGGTAGAGGGATTTCTTCCATTGTACTTTACTTTCTCAAGATTGTGTTAGTTATTCTAGGGTCTGTGCCTCTCCATATAAATTGGAGAATAATCTTGTCTATTTACAAAAAACCTTTCTGGGATTTTGGGGTTTTATTAACTTAAATTTTATTCAACTTAAGGAAAATTAATCTTTAATAAGATGAGTATTCTAATCCATTAACATTCTATGTCTGTGAACATGCTGTGTCTCTGTTTAGGTCTTTGCATTTTTTTCATTAGCATTTTGTTATTTTTCAGCACATAGATCCTATGTGTTTTGTTAATTTGTATACCTAAGAGTTTCCTTTTCTTTGGAGTAATTGTAAATGCTATGGTGTTTTTAATTCTGGTTACTGCATACACATTGTGTATGTAAGCATTTTCATGTGTTGATCTTGTATCCTGTTACTTGGCTGAACTGTGAGGGTTTTTTTGGTAAATTGCCTGGGATTTTTTAATGTTAGACAATCATGTCACCTACAAACAGGAAGAGTTTTATTTCTTCCTTTTCAATATGTATGCCTTGTCTTTTTCTTTCCTTATTGCTATGGTTAGAACTTCTAGTTGTATGTTGAATATAGCGATAATAGTGGACATCCTTTCCTTGTTCCAGATCTCAATGGAAACAAGTTCACTCTTTTACCCTTTAGTATATGATGTTAGGCTGGAGTGGTTTTCATAGACATTCTTAACAAATTGAGACGATTCCCTTATATTTCAAACTTGTTGATAATTTTTATCATGACTGGGTGTTGGAGTTTTGGAAATATTTTTTCTCATGTCAATTGATATGATCACATCTTTAGCCTGTTAGTATGATAGATTATATTGATTTTTGAATGTTGAACCAGCCTTACGTATCTAAACTAAATCACAGTTGGTCATGGTGTATAATTTTTTATATATTGTTGGATTTGATTTGCTGATATTAAATTCTTTGTTGAAGAATTTTGCATTTAAGTTCATGAGAGATTGGTTTATAGGTGTTTTTTCCTTTTTGTACTGTCTTTGTCTAATATTGGTATCATGGATATACTGGGCTCATTAAAGTAAGTTGGGAAGTGTTCCTTCCTATTCTGTTTTCTGGAAGAGAGTATATAAAATTGATGTTAGTTTCTCTTCAAATGATAGAATTTTCCAGCGAAACTATCTTAGTGTGGAGATCTTTTCAGAAGATTTATAATTACAAAGTCAGTTTCTTTAATTGTTATAGGACTATTCAGGTTATCCATTTCATCTTGGTTTAGTTTTGGTAATTTGTGATTTTTGGTCCATTTTTTCTAAGTTGTCTAATTTATGAGCATAAAGTTGTTCTTAGTAATTCAGTTATTCTTTTAAAAGCTACAGAATCTTTAGCTCTTTCGTTCCTGTAATTGGTGATTTGTGTCTTTGCTCATCGAATTTGTCAGTCTTGCTAGAAATATGTCAATTTTATTGATTTTGTTTTTTAAAAAACAGGTTTTTGTTTCATTGATTTTTCTCTTATTTCCTGTTTTCATTTTCACTGATTTCTGTTCTTTGTTATTTTCTTTCTGCTTGCTTTGGTTTTGTTTTGTTCCTCTTTTTCTTGTTCTTTGAGGTAGGAGCTTCAGTTATTGATTTGATGGATATTGATTTTTGTCCTTTCTAATGTCCACAGACTTTTGAAAAGGCTTCACCTACTTCAGTTCACTCTAGTATAAAGTTTTGGCTTTACAAAGTTTAATCTTATTTATCTTTTTGTGTACTTCAACTATCAAAGGCTGAAGATCTCCAACTATCAGATTTGAATACCACCATGAAAAAGTTTGACCTATGGGACACATGCACACAAATGTGCATGAAGTGCTGAAAAATACATTCTTCAAAATATGTGGAACATTTAAGTAAATTATTCATTTACCTACAACATAAAATATATCTTGACAAATATAAGTTATCACATATACTATATTCTCTGAACATAATACAATAAAATTAAAAATTAACAGTTTAAAATATCTATTCTTTTTAAAGAAATTATACTTATTGCTAAATGACTAATAAATCAAAGAAATCAGCATGAGAATTAGAAAACCTTTAGAATCAAGATAATGAAATAGCATATACAAATATTTGTGTGGTGCAACTATGCCAGAATTTAAAAAGGAAATTTGTAGTCTAAAAAACGTTAGAGTGGAAATAAAGATCTGAAAACAAAATGAACTCAATGTCTAACTTAAAAAATTAAAATCCAGTATGTAATAAATCCAAAGTACTAAGAAATACACATAAGAGTATGAATTAATAAAAAAAGAAATTATCCAGAAGAGAACTCCTTCTTTTCCCCTATTTGTTTATTAGAATATGGATAACATGGATTCCTAGCTCACAGCAACCTCAAACTCCTAGGCTCAAGCTATCCTTCCATCTCAGCCTCCTGAGTAGCTGGGACTACAGGGGCTATGCCACCATGCCTGGCTAATTTTTTCTATTTTTAGTAGAAACTGGGTCTCACTCTTGCTTAGGGCTCTGGCCAATCTCGAACTCCTGAGCTCAAACTATCCTCCTGCCTCGGCCTCTCAGAGTGCTAGGATTACAGACGTTAAGCCACAGCGCGCAGTCTCAGCCAGCCACATTCTTAATGGATCAGCTAAGGCTTATAGATGTCAATTACTTGAGCAACATATTTTTTGTAGTTATTCTTGTTGATTCAGTCTTATATTTAATAATTCTCTTTATAATAGCTGTTTATACTCTTGATGTTGTTTCTGTTTATTAATTTGATATAAACTATCTTTTGGGTAAAAATGAGAGTAGGCCACTGATCTACTCTTAAGTTTATCTTTACTCTCTAATTTATAAATGATATTCAGGATTATCATGGCCTGATGAAATTCACATATTTCCAGAACTGCTTAATCCCAGCAAGAAGTTTATTCAGCTATTAATTAGAATTCGGGGTGCATTTCAAGTTTAAAAACTGTAGACTGAATATTTTTAAGATTGTTATTAATATCTTCTAGAAGTTGCCTTTAGAATAGCCTTAACAGGACTCAGTTATTTATTTCCTTTTGTTCCACATCTTTTACAATGAATCTCTCGGATAAGTCATGTATTCTGGGAGAGTACAATAACCACTTCAGGCCTATAGGATAGAGAACCTTTTAGTTTACTACATTGGTAATTAATAGATATAACTCCCTGTTGTCCAGAAATAATTTATCCCTTTACCTTATCTCTCCTACAGAGTAAATATTCACCTGGTAATATTGGATTGGTTGTTTATAATCTCATGTCAAAGATGTAATTGCTGTTTTCTACAATTTATTTGCTAATTATGCCAATCACAATTATGGTAAGATTTGAACTCTGCTTCCTGTATGTCTATTAATATCAACATTACTATTACCTTAAGATACAGAATTAATGTAGCGAAAATTGCGGTGGGTTAAAAGTCGAAACACATTGTTCTGACATAGTGGTGGAGGAGCAATATAGCAGAATTGAATGCAGCAGAATTCAGTAGTTTTTAAATATCCTTCTAGCACTTGAAATTATTTTTGCTTTTCAGGAATGTAGATTTAGTATTGATCATATGATGGGTAAAAGTCTTTTGAGGTTTTCTTCCTACCTTTTTTTGGGGGAAACAACTTTCAATCCCATTGATTATTTTTTAATTTGACAATTGATATCTCTGTTGCTTAATGAAGTTATACATTGTCTTTAATGTAATGAATGTACATTTTTTAAATGCAGCTTGAAGTCAAAGCAAAACAACTTTCTAATATATTACATGGCTTAAACGGATAAGAAATTGTTACACTTTGGACATGGAAGCTGTGAGAATTATGTCAATGTTGAGGAATGCAGTGATCTTTTTTTTCCCCCAGAATATTACAAGGTTACAAATGCTTTGATTACATAAATTGCCTTTGTACTGTTTGAGTCCTAGTTTTAAGTGTGCCCATCCACCAGATAGTGTGCGTTGTACCCCTTAGGTGTGAATTTACCCATCTCCTCTTCATTCGCCTATGCCCCACTTGATTTCCAGTAAATGTTATTTCCATATGTGCATGTAAGTGTTGATCAATCAGTTTCAATTTACTGATGAGTACATATAGCGTTTGTTTTTCCATTCTTGTGACACTTCACTTAGAAGAATGGTATCCGGTTCCATCGAGGTTAATACAAGAGGTATTTACCATTTTTTTTTTTTATGGCTGAATAGTACTCTATGATATACATATACCACATTTTATTAATCCACTGGCACTTGGATTGTTTCCACATCTTTGCAATTGTGAATTTTGCTGCTATAAACATTCAAGTGCAGTTGGTTTTTTTTTTATATAGAATGTTTTTTTCTTTTGAGTAAATACTCAATTTAGTGGGATTGCTGTATTAAATGGTAATTCTACTTTTAGTTCTTTGAGATATCTCCATACTACTTTCCATAAAGGCTATATTAGTTTGCAGTCCCACCAACAGCATATGAGTGTTCCTATCTCTCTGCATCCACACCAACATTTGTTATTTTGAGGTTTTTTTATAAAAGCCATTCTCACTGTAGTTAAGTGATATCACATTGCAATTTTGATTTGCATTTCCCTGATGATTAGAGATATTGTGCATTTTTTCATATATTTGTTGGCCATTAGTCTATCTTATTTTGAAAAGTTTTTGTTCATGTCTTTGGCCCACATTTTTGATTTTTTTACTTGGTGATCTGCTTGAGTATTTTATAGATTCTAGTTATCAGCCTTTTATCAGATGTATAGCATGCAAATATTTTCTCCCATTCTGTAGGTTGTCTGTTCACTCTAATGAATGTTTTCTGGGCTGTACAGAAGCTTTTTAATTTGGTCCGGTCCCATTTATTTATTTTTTTGTTTCCTGTCATTGCTTTGGGGGTCTTCTTCAAAAATTCTTTGCCAAGGCTGATGTCCATAAGAGTTTTTCCAACATGTTCTTCTAGAATTCTTAAGGTTTCATGCCATAGGTTGAAGTCTGTTATCCATTGTGAGTTGATTTTTGTGAGTAGTGAGAGGTGCGGATCCTGTTTCAGTCTTCTACATGTGGCTATCCAATTTTCCCAGCACCATTTATTGAATAGGGATTCTTTTCCCCGGTGCTTTGTCAAAGATCACATGGCAATATGAGGATGGTTTTATATCTAGGTTCTCTGTTCTGATCCATTGGCCTGTGTCTTTGTTCTTGTGCCAGTCCCATGCTGTTTTGTAGTATAGCTTGTAGCCTTGTAGTATAGCTTGAAGTCTGGTAAATTGATGCCTCCCAATTTGTTCTTTTTGCTTAAGGTTGCTTTGGCAATACAGGGTCTTCTCTGGTTCCATACGAAAACCCCAAATATTCTGCTAAGAGATTACTGGAATTGATGAATAAATTCAGCAAAGTCTCAGATTACAAAATCAGTGTACACAAATTAGTAGCATTCATGTATGCCAAAAATAGGCCGAGAACCAAATCAAAGACTCAGTACCTTTCATAATAGCAACAAAGAAAATAAAATACCTAGGAATATATTTAACTAAGGAGGTGAAAGACCTCTACAAGGAGAACTACGAAACAGTGAGGAAGGAAATAGCAGAGGAAGTAAACAGATGGAAAAACATACCATGCTTATGGATCTGCAGAATCAACATTATTAAAATGTCTATACTACCCAAAGTGTTCCATAGATTCGGTGCAATCCCTGTTAAAATATTGATGCAGAGTGTTCTAGGAGGCATATCCTCAAAACTATCTACAAATATGTTGAGTGATTGTGCCAATAGATTACTTGCCTTTCTTCTGTTCCACTACCTATTCCTGAATCCATGCTAGATACTGCCATAGAAGCCTTTCCTTAAATTTTTTATGTTACGTTATATTAAATATATAATATCAACAGCAAAATATTTTTTTTCTTTTTTTTTTTTGTTTGACAGAGCTTTGCTCTGTCACTCTGACTAGAGTGCAGTGGCAGCATTGTAGCTCATTGCAGCCTTAAACTTCTGGGCTCGAGTGATCCTCCTGCCTCAGCCTCCCAAGTAGCTGGGACTACAGGTGCATGCCACCATGCCCAGCTAATTTTTCTATTTTTTGTAGAGATGGGGTCTCACTCTTGCTCAGCTGGTCTTGAACTCCTGACCTCAAGTCATCCTCCCACATTGGCCTCCCAGAGTGCTAGTCCCAGGCTACTGCACCTGGCCTCCTTTCTGATATTTTACAGATAAAAGTAAACAACAGAAATTTGGTATGACGTTTAAATGCAATATTTTCGTGACTTTTAGGTGGAACATAGTTTATCTGTATGAGTCAGTGAGCTAGTTCATTATCCTTCCCATTTCCTTAGCGCATTTTAAAGCTCATTTTTAAAACTCATTTTTCAGTGAGTTTTGGGAGGCTCTATAAATATATAACATTTGAAAACAAGAGGTGGAGATTAGTGTAGATTATGGTGAAATTTTATTTATCTGAGAATAAATGGTTGAATAATATTATTTGAAAATTGAAGAGGGGCTTATTCAGTAATATTTTCAGGTATTAAACATGAAGTTAGTGATTTTTTTATATAATAAAAATTATAGGATCAAACTCAGTTTTTTATGAC
Organism: Cheirogaleus medius; assembly: GCA_008086735.1. Taxonomy (NCBI): domain Eukaryota; kingdom Metazoa; phylum Chordata; class Mammalia; order Primates; family Cheirogaleidae; genus Cheirogaleus; species Cheirogaleus medius. The sequence continues at coordinate 14,351,300 of VBSM01001044.1, read as the reverse complement.
CTCTCCTTTTAAAATAATGCCAGTTTAGCATTGTTTTATAAAACATAGCTTTCACACCACTGTTTATGAATATACTAAAAATGTTAAAGCAGCCCATTACACCAATATTTACTTCTCCTTGAATTCCAGAACTCAATCATGAATTATTATGGTGGTTGTTGCTGCAAAATGATTGTTGTGTGTAATATGCCTTAGCAAAGTTTTGACTCATAAAAGCCCTGGATATATATGTTCATTCTTTTCTAATACATGGACAGTCATCAAATTATAGAAAGCCAAACTCTTGAGGCAATTTTATTACATTGCCTATAAACAGGTAATACTGAATCTTAGTCATTTTCTTGACTATTTATTCCTGAATTAATAAGACTTACTATTAAGAATTATTGTATTCAGTAGTATGCTGACAAGTTTTTAACAATCAGCTTTCAAGAAGGGACAAAAGGAAATGATTTATAGCATTTGCATACTCCTACTTCTACTGCTTTCATTGAATATGACATCATTACATATGGCATTGGGAAGAAATGAGCAACAGTACACCATTATATGGTGTTTCCATCATACATATATGCTAGACATAAATTCCCTTAAGAACATAGGTAATTGTAAAGTATAGTAAAATAATTAGGAAGTAATGAGTTTTGAGAATTTATTACTTTATTTTAAAAGTAATTTATTTCATTGTAAAGTTATATAATTTCGTTTTTAATGACTTGCAAAATTTCTGAAAATTTAATATCTGGCTCATAGGCACCAGTATAAACAGGCTCTAGCAAACCAATGCCTGTGTTGAACTTGAATCACTCCTAAAGTATAAATGAGATTCCCATTCCATGATCTATGGGTGAGTTTCGAGGGGAGCGCATAAAATCTGAAAATTTATACATATATGCATTTTTCTGAGGAGAAATACCTGTTGAGTACCTAGTATATATCTGCTACTGTAGTTTAAGGACTGGGACTGGGCATACAGTGATGGCCAAATGGAGCATACTCTTTGCCCTTGCCCTGTTTATAGACAAATGGGAGAGACAGGCATTAATCAAATAATCGTTCAAATTTCAAAATTACAGATATATTTAATAATGTATATCAGAGACCTTATCCAGTCTGAAGATCAGGAAAGGCCTTCTTTAGGAAGTTATATATGAGTTGAGATCTTACAGATAAGTAGGAAGTATTTATGAGGTAAAGATGAAGAAAGGGATTCCACAGAGAGGGAATAGTACTACTGCAAGGGCACTGAAGGGTATGAAAGATAGATCAGTGCAATTTGAGCATAGAGAGTCAAAGGGAAAATGAGAAGTGAGAATGAAACTCAAATAGGCAAAGACCAGCGCATGCACTGCCTAGAAGGTCTTAAAAGCATTCAGAAGACCTTTAAAACATTGAAACGAGAGTGGTCTAATAACGTTTATATTTTTTAGAAAGATTACTATTCTGCCTACAGAGTAGTGAAATTATCTGACGGGATTATGAGCAGATGCATGGAAAAGACATGCAAGTGATAATGGTGATTGGAATAGAGTGGAAGTTGTGAAAAGATATTTAATCTTTTACTATAGATTGAGCATTTATTATGTGTCACATGCTGTTCAGGGTACAGGAATTAGGCAGAAAACAAGTCCCTACTTTCCTAGCATTTATATTCTAGCAGTAGGGATAAACAGCAAACAAAAATGATTTGAGATTATGAATGCAGTGCTATGAAGCAATAAAGTAGATAATGGGATCTGGGTTTTATTTGGATTATTTTTAATTCTTTTCCTCCTGCTTTCTTATAGGGTATTCTTACATAAGGTGTATAATTTTAAATTTTGATTAATTGCAAGAATCACTAATAGTCTCACTTTTGTTCTGTATAGTAATAATTATATCTAACATTTATTAAAAGTATATGATGAATGTCATGAAAGACAGGCTGAGGAGTTGTTCCAGATGGACTGAAGAGACATTATAACTAAATATAATGTGTGATCCTGGAATGGATCCTGCACTGGAAATTTTTTAGAATGTTATAGAAGATGTTATTAGCACAGTGTAGAAAAGTGGAATATGGACTGTAGATTAGATAAGTGTTGTGTTAGTTTTAAATTTCCTGAATTAGATTACTGTACTATGATTACATAAGAGAACACCATTGCTTTTAGGAAATATACTCAAATATGTATTAAAGAGCAGTGGAGCAGAATATATGTAACCTCCTTTTAAATAGTTCAGGGTAAGATAAATGGTTGTACATGGAAATATACAGAGAGAATGTTAAAAATTAATGTGGCAAATAGAGGTAAAGGGCACACAGGAATTTTCTATATTATTCTTGTTACTTTTCTATAAATTTGAAATAATTTCAAAATAAAAATGGAAAAAAGCAAAGGTATATAGTCCCAAACATTACATGAAACTTTTTACATGAATGTGCATTCAGTAATTCCATATGAACTATGAGATATATTGCTATTCGTATTTTAGAGACGAGAAAACTAAAGCTTTCAAAGGTCAGGTAAATGCATATTCTGAGAAAGTGGGAAAGTGAATATTTGATCTACTGCTATGACCATTAAATCCTCAAACAAAATATTAATAGATCTTTTAAGAAATGTAGGAAAGTGACTTTAAAAAGTTAAATTTCTATTATCATCACCTCCTTGCCTCTTTCCCAGAGGTAATTCCTAGTATATTCTTCTGGAAATTTTGAATAGGAGTGTGGATGTGTGTGTGTGTGTGTGTTTGCACGTGCACGCACATTCTTTAAAATGGGAGTATAATAAATATGCTGTTTACAATATGCATGATTTTTTTTAAGAGACAAGGTCTCGCTCTGTTGTCCAGGCTGGAGTGCAGTGGCTTGATCATAGCTCATTGCAGCCTTGAACTCCTGGGCTCTTGTGATCCTTCTGCCTCAGTGTCTAGTAGCTAGGCTTACAGGTACCAACCACCATATGATTGCATGTGATCCTCCCATTTTAGCCTCCCAAAGTGCTGGGATTACAGACGTGAACCACTGTGCCCAGCCTGCAGGATCATTTTTATCTCATCTTAATCTCTTTCTTGAGTGACTTTGTGAAGTAAATTAAGTAGCAAGACCTTTTTGTTAATTTATTTAAAATATTTATTAAATTATTTAATTATTAAAAAATAATAGCTTTTATCTCAGTTTGTATCTAAGAGCTACATCAAATGCATTTGATATACGTGTATTAATTTTTGGCATTTGGCTTTTGGCAGGTGGTTTTGGAATGTATGCTTAAAAAAGACCTCATTTATAATAAGGTCACTCCAACATTTCATCACTGGAAGATTGATGACAAGAAGTTTGGCCTTACCTTTCAAAGTCCTGCTGATGCTAGGGCTTTTGATAGAGGCATTCGAAGAGCTATAGAGGATATTTCTCAAGGTAGGTATTCTTGACTATTTTCTTAATTTGTTTATTAGTTATATAGAATAGAGATTATCTTTTTAAAAGTTGACCCAAAGTAGTTCTTAAACTTTAAGCAAATCAGCTTTTGATATGTGAACAGACTTTGAAAGCATACACAATAAGTGAAGGTAAAAAATAGTCTCCTTTATTTATATTTGTCACATCACAGTCTATACCAATGGTATGTATTCTTGAGCCCATCAACAGCAGCCTTCAGATAATTCAAATGTTCTAAAATAAGAGCTTAAAGAAGAGGGGAATGGTAAGGTAGAGCTGTCAAAATCCCAGTTATGTATACGTCTGTGTGTGTTCTAATATCAGTCACACCATTTTTTTGGTAATTAGATAAAGAGAGAACTTATAATATTCGAATGTATATAGACTCTAGCTATTCTTGACAAAATCCTTTACTTGATTGACTTCATCATTAAGGATCAACAGAGACCACAACCCTATCTATTCTATTCCTTTGTATATCTTGCCAGTCTATTAGGGTGATTAAAGCATATAGGTTTTGAGTAGAAGAAGAATGTTTTTTCATGTAAGACTGGCTTATGTTTATTTAAACAAAAACCACATTAAAACCCATTTCTTCTCAAAAAGGAAGAAATAACTAAGACTTGATTTTTTTTTCTACTTAAATTAGGAAAATTACCTCTATTAATAACTTTCTATATAAAGTAACTGAATTAAAATGTTAGACCACATTGTAATTTGTGTATTTTGAAGATGTCATTTTAATTGGAAAAGTTGAAGAAATGAACTGATTATGAGACCAACCAAAGACAAGAACGTGGAAATGTTTAGTACAGATCTGTTTTGATAGTCCATAAAACTGTGGTTAAGTAATTTGTTTAGCTATATTAAAAGATTAGAGTTTGGTAAACAAGCAGTTTTTGATTTCTGATCCAGAAAAATTATCATGAAATGATAGTAATCATTTTATTTCTATTGTAAGAACCCATAAATTGTCCCTAGATCAGTGTTCTCAACCTTGGCTGCACATTAGAATCACCTGGGAAGCTTCTGCAGAATAGAGTGACTGGTCCCCACTTTAAGCCTATTGAATCTTTATAGGGGGTAGAGCTGAGGCATCCCTTATTTTTCAAAAACTCCAAGTGAGAAAGTTCACATGTGATGAGGAATTGTTGCTCTAGTAAAATGATTATAATTTGAGCTTGAAAAAAAATGTTAAGAAATTTAAATATTAAAAAAATGCAGGGCTGGGCATGGTGGCTCACGCCAGTAATCCTAGTGCTCTGGGAGGCTGAGGCGGCGGATCACTCAAGGTCAAGAGTTCTCGACCAGCTTGAGCAAGAGCGAGACCCCGTCTCTACTAAATATAGAAAGAAATTAATTGACCAGCTAAAAATATATAGAAAAAAATTAGCCGAGCATGGTGGCGCATGCCTGTAGTCCCAGCTACTCGGGAGGCTGAGACAGAAGGATCACTTGAGCTCAGGAGTTTGAGGTTGCTATGAGCTAGGCTGACACCATGGCACTCTAGCCCGGGCAACAGAGTGAGATTATGTCTCAAAAAAAAAAAATTCAACAAATAATAATTAAAAAAAATGCATGCTGTCCTGTGCATCACCCCACAGAAATTCTGACAGTTTTTGGCTTGGGGCTATACTCTGGCATCAGTATATTTTTTTAACAGTTCCCGGTTGATTCTAATCTTTAGCCAGGTTTGAAGAACCAGTGCTTTAAAGAAAAAATCATTATCCATGACTGCTGGAATTTATATGATTTATTTTAAAGTTTTGAATTACTTTTAAGCCCATGCTCATGTCCCATGAGAATATACTTTCTTTCACTAGGATCAAATAGGTTGGGTTTAATGTTTTAGGAAGGGATTTGTAAGGAGGAGCTTACAAATGCTAGGCCAGGTAGAATAGTCTGTGGTACTTGGCCTATCTTGTTATTTTTGAACATTTTTTTTAAACATATTAGTTAGCATTATTATCAGCTGCTATGTGGACTTTCATCAGTCTCATTAATTTTCTTTTACTTAGCCTTCCATGACAATAAGAATAAGCTATGCTACTCTTTCCAAAGGGCAAATTTTTTAACTCATGCCTACTCCATGCTGGCTATGTCTTCTGGAAGGTAGCATAAACTCAGAATACTTTGCTAGGACAAATCCTTTCTTACTAATTTATTGGAACTAAAGATACTCTTGAGCCCTATGAAAACCTATACAGAGACATTGATGCACAAAAGTCAACAGCAACAATTGTTCATTAGCTATCAATAGTAGAATAAGACTCATTTGTTTTCTTTCTTAACTAAAGCAGCTAAAATCCTGATTTGGGGTACTAAATACTGTTTCTTGGATCGGAGCATTTAGGAAAATTGCATAAATCACGTTACTGTCACCTAAATAACCCGAGGAGTGTGTGATCATATAATCTGCCTAGCAGTTTGAGTATTTGGGAGAAATCTAGGATAGGGCTTGCTGGGGATAATATACTTTCAGAGAAAATAATCTGTTTAGTAAGTAACTGGAAATTTACCTGTAGAAGGGGGAAATAATCCCTTTGTTCTCTGTTATTCTAACACAGGGACAAATACAGGTGGCCAATATCTGATTGGTTGCCAGGCAGTCCAGAATCATCTCTGATAAATTTTACATAGTGTTGTAATGACATAATCAGTTATTAATACTGAAATCAAAGACCAGAATGTTGTGCTTAATTAACTATTACCTGTTTCCTTAGGATGTCCCGAATCAAAAAATGAAGCAGAGGGAGCAGATGACTTACAAGTAAGTAGTTTGGCATTTAAGGAATTTCTAAACATAAAGGCTTTGAGGGAAATCACTAGCCTTAATAAATAAACTCATAAATTGTAATACTAAGAAAATTTTGAAGACACTGTATTTGTCAGGGTTCTCCAGAGAAAAGTACAAATAGGTTGAGCAGCATCCCTAATCTGAAAATTTGAAATCAGAAATGCTACAAAGTTTGAAACTTTTTGAGTGCTGACACCACAGTGGAAAATTCCACACCTAACCTCATGTGACGTGTTGAGTCACAGTCAAAACTCGGTGAAAATTTTATTTCACAAAATTATTAAAAATAGTGTATGAAAATACCTTCAGTCTATGTATATAAAGTGAATATGAAAGTTAATGAAATCTGTGTGTAAACTTGGATACCCTTCTTAAGATATGTCGTTATACAAATATTCAAAAATCTGAAATTTGAAACAGTCTGGTTCCTACTATTTTGGATACTCAACCTGTATATAGAAAGAGAAGTTCATGTTTGTTTGTTTGTTTACTTGTGTTTGAAAGGAATTGGCTCACAAGATTGTGGGATTGGCAGGGCAGGCGGGTATCCTGGAAATTGGCACGAGTTGATGTTGCAGCCTTGCACCAGAAGGCAATCTCTGGCCAAAAATCCATTCTCTTCAGAGGACCTCAGTCTCTTCTCTTATGGCCTTAAATTGATTGAATAAGGCTACCCATATTATGGAAGATAATCTCCTTTACTCAGTGTGTATTAATTTAAATGTTAGTCACATCTAAAAATTACCTTCGCAGCAACATCTAGACTAGTGTTTGACCAAACAACTGGGTACAACAGCTTAGCCAAATTAACACATAAAATTAACCATTCCAGATACCTCATTTCCCAGAAAAAAATAGACAAGATTTCTTATATAAAAAATTCATAGGAAAGGATTGCAAATTGCTAGTAAGCTTATGGACACTGTTATGTTTTAACTGATTGGTGATCAGCAGGTAGTATAAATTAAAGTAAATGTAACATTTTTAGTTACCAAATGACCTAGGTTTAAAAAAATGATATTGCCCCATCCTGTGTTTGTAAGATTGGCAGATTGATGCCCTGCTGAAGAAATTGTAGATTGGTACATTTTTTTCTAGAAAGCAATTTGACAATATGTATTAAAAAGCCTTAAATGCAGAAACATTCATGGCTGTTGATCTAATGATTCAATTTCCGGTAATGTAGGAAATAGAGATGCACAAAAATTTGTACGCATAGATTTTGTTATATAGATATATATTTTAAAATATTTGATATGAATGAGAAACTAAATAGCTAACAACAGGATAATGGGAATGATTGAATAAGGTATGTCTGTCATGTAATTATTAAAAATTATATTGTTTATGCATTTGCAATATATTGAGCAACAGAAGCAAAAAAATTATATGGTATTATCTTCATTACTCAGCTAAAATGATAAATGTTTTGTTGGTTACCTTTGGATTGCGGGAATCTGAGCTATATTGCTATCTTTTTAATATTTCTCTGTATTTTTTGAGTTTGCTGAATATGTGTACATGTTCTGTTTATATTCTGATATTCATATTATTTTAAAAATAGTCCCTTAAAGACATTGCAAAATATGTACAGTTGTTTAATACTTTTAAAATCAGAAAATAGAAATATAGTTGTTTTAGAAAATTTGAGATATATAGCAAAATTTAAGGATAAAACATAAATTTGCTACTATCCATGATAACTTCCATACATGTTTTAAAATATGATCTTCAGTATTTTTTCTGTAAATGCATAAACATGATAAGATGGTGTCATTATACCATAATCTGCTTTTTTTAATTTAAATACATAGTAATATTTTCTGTGTCCTTAAATACTTCTCAAGTTTACAATTTTTCACTTGTGTTTTTTTTTAATGGATATAATCTAATTACCCATCCTCTATTATATATTTCAAAGTTCTTAGATGTGTATATGTTTATTCTCTTGATGGTTAATTATCTTAAAAATACAGTGAGTTGCAATTGATTAGGTATAAGAAATGTGTGATACAATCCAAAAATAAGTGTATTTTTTAGTTAAATATTTTCCAAAGTTCCATCAATCAAAATATGGGGCTGGTGGAAACATTTTTGTAATACATCCTTTGTGGGAAAGTAATTTGTTTAAAATTCAATTTTTACAAAAGAGTTTTCACATATTAACACTATGTCCCTTAATGATTATTCATTTTTATACTGTTCTGATTTGGTTTCACTTAATTTCTGCAGATAACATTGCATTTTTAAAAAATGCTATAGGACATAATTGTTTGCAAGACTTTGTGCATATAGTAGTCAGTGGGTTTTGTAAAAACCATTGTCTGTTTTCATATTCATGTTCACTAGTAGTACCATATATGTCAGGGCTTTGGTATGTAAAAGTAAAACAGTGGGTAAAGTACAAATACTGGGAAGGTATTAATGAGGAATAATGGCTTCACAGAGGCAGGCAAAATAGTAAAAAGTTAGAAACAGGGAGAAGAAAAGAAGATTACTGTATCACAAAAGCAGCAAGAGAACTATTCTGTTGTTATCTCCTTGGGATCCTTGCTTCCTAGTAAGGTATCTTTAGTGCCATCAGTCCAACAGTTTATGCACACACACCCACACACACAACCCCTCTACAGGAGTTGTTATATCTTAGCTTCATTAGACACTAAAGTACTTGTTTAGTTTTTATTTTCATAATAAAATAGAAAATATGCAATGTCATTGGAGTCTCTCATTATAGGCTTCTATTTAAATGTAATTTCAATAGGAGCAATTTTTCTGTTAAGTTTTAATTTTGTTTTTTTCATGCTGTGATGTTTTTAAAGTAGATTCACAAATTTTTAAATATTTTTTCTTTTAGTGGAATGTAATCCCTCCCCCCACTGCCTTGATTGTACAGTACTTAGTGAATTGTTATCTTAACAAAGAGAATGTGGTAGAAATGACAGAGTGTGACTCCAAGGGCAAGTCTGAAGACATTGCAACTTCTGTCTGACTCATCGATCACTAGTTTTGAGGGATGTGTACTTGTCATATTATGAGGACATGTAAGCAACCCTATGTAGATGTCCACTAAAGCCTTCAGACAATTGCCATATTAGTCATGTACCTTGGAAACAGGTCATTCTGCTCCAAACAAACCCTTCAGATGACTGCAGCCATAGCTGATATGTTGACTGCAACCTTACAAGGGATACTAAGCCAAAACCACTTAGTTAAATGGTTCTTGAGTTCCTGAAGAAACTGTGAAATAAATGTTTGCCATTAATCTTGGGAATAATTTATTACTAATACAGATTTTGGTATCCATAAATGAGGTTCTATCATAATAAATACTTTAAATGTAAGAGTGACTTTGGACTTGGACAGTAAATGGAAACTGAAAGGTCTTTGAGGAGAGTTTTAGTGAAGTCCTAAAGAGACTGTTACTAGAAGCTTAAAGGCTTTTGGGCAAACTGCCAGTGAGGGTTTAAATGAAAATTAAGAAAACCGTATTGAAAAATGGAAGAAAGGGATTCCTGTTGGGTAGTGGCAGAAAGTTTAGCGACAGTGTCACCTACAGTAATGTGGGAAGCAGAAAAATGTACCTAATGAACGAACTGGGCGATTCAGCTGAGGAGATTTTCAAGTAAAACATTAAAGCTATTGCCTGATGTCTTCTTACTGCTTGTGGTAAAGAGCAAAGGAGAGAAATAAGCTAAGGAAAGGCTCCTAAACAAAAACAAAATTCTCAGTATGTCAAACTGCTGAAACTAAGAAGTGGCTTCCAGGCAAAGATCAGATCCAGGACCTTCTCAGAAAAGCAGTGTCTAAGAATAAAGCCAAGGATGTGACTGTAAATTCCTTCATTAAGACCTCAGAAAGATCTAAGGGGTGGTGCCTCAGAGAACCTTTCAATCAAAGTAATTAAGCTTATAAGAAGCTTATAGGGGCATACCCCTTACCAGAAGTTTAAGATGAAGAAGAGTTTCTCTCAGATTTTTGAGTGTGCTTTTTATCTAATGGAGTGAACTCCAGTAAGATTCACAAGAGACCTATAACATTTTCCAAAGAATTATATTGGCAGAAATGCCACCAACTTGGACCGAAGAGAGGCCACTTTGGATCTCCAGAATTCCACTGGCAGAAAGCAGGGTGAAAACACTATTATACAGATGGCAAGTGTGGCCTACCTTTTATAAAAATGGAAAAATGACTCAGAAATTAGAACCAAGATCTCAAATAGCAGAGCAAAGAGCCATGAAAAATTATTCCCAGGTCCTAAGTTATACTCCAGGAACTTCTAATGTTCACATCTTGATTTTAAACTTGCTCTGGACTGATGACTGTTATTTCTCTCATTTTCTCCCCTTTTGAACAAGAAGGTCATATAGCATTTATCCTCTGCCTGTCCTACCATTGTCTTTTAGGTGTGTGTTGGGTAGATAATTTGTCTCTTTAGTTAACAGATTTTCAGATTGAGGAACTATATGCAAGATCCTGCATTTGAGTAATTGCACCCAAGAAGTTTCATCTGTACGTGAACCTTTAGATTACATCTTAGATATGAAATTTTTACTGTAAAAGGATAAGACTTGGGGAATCTTGGAAAGGAGTGAGTGTATTTTGCATATGAGAAAAATGTAAATAATGTGTGTCCAAAGAATAGTGAATTGTAGTAGTTTTAATAAAATATGTCAACAAATTCATTTATATTACTCACTTCACTGGAGTCTAATTCTCCTCTCCTTGAGTGTGGGGCTGTACTTAATGACTCACTTCTAGCAAATAGAATGAGATGAAAATAATGAAATGTGACTTCTGAGAGTAGGTCATAAGAAAATTTGTGGCTTCCATCTTGTTCTCTCTCTTGGTTCACTCTGGGAGAAGCCAGCTGCTATGTGCAAGGACATTTGAGCCAAATGTATGAAGAAATTCATGTGAGGAACTGAGGCCTTCTGCCAACAACCAGCAAGGACCTGGGGCCTTCTAAAAACAACTAGGTGAAGTGAACCATCCTAGAAGCAAGTCCTCCAGCACGAAACAAGCCTTCAGATAATGGTAGCCATGGCTAACATCATGACTGCAACTTCACAAGGAATTATGTACTAAAATCACCCAGCTAAGTTGCCCCCAAATTTCTGATTCACAGAAACTATGAAAAAATAAATGTTCGTTACTTGAAGCTGCTAAGTTTTGTGATAACTTTTTATGCAGCAATAGATAACTAATGCACAAGCACAAAGGGAGGTTTAACTTTTTCTTAAAATGATTAGAATAATAGCTAAAATTTTCAGAGTCAATGTCCAGAATTAGAACCACAAAGGAAAACTCTTCAGTTTACCTTAGTACCATTTATTTCATGATGTGCCAAAATTTTAAAAGGTCATTATTGTTTTGGAATACACAAGTTATAATGTATACTAATTTATTTAGCCACTTCACTAGTAATAAAATACATCATATGAAGTTTCATAATTCACCATATGAGTTTGGCATAAATAAACATTTTGCGGTTTTGAATGCAATCTGTCATTTAAGGTAATTATTATCAGGTTTACTTTTTTGGTGATCATTTGCAAAGACAACTAACATAGTTTAAAAGAATAACCCATTATCTAAATTATTTTTAACCCAGAGGAAGTAATAATTATGTTATATTTAGATCATAAATGTCTTGAAGGCACTAAATGTCATTGGAAATCTCTGTTTTGAATGCCCATTAATTCATTCAACAAATATTTGAGTACCTATTCTATGCCAATAACTGTGCTCAACATTTGGTTATTTGTTACTGGGCAGCTTTTTGTTTTCAGCAATTCATTGTCTTCATCAGTCATCATTAAGTCAACAGAAAGAAGTTTACCTTTCTATTTCATATCTGTCTTTGAATTCATCATTTGAATTGAAAATCCTATCTTGGTCATCTTTTATCCTTGATGTATTAATAGCTCTGATCACATACTTGGTACTCAAGAAAGGTTTTTGAGGAAAAAATCTTAATAATTAGGATTCTTTTTTTTAAAAAAAAAACCTAACCAATATT
>VBSM01001044.1:14313775-14338951 GCA_008086735.1 Cheirogaleus medius | reverse complement strand
GATTATAGGAGGAAAAGATCTTAGATATCATGCTTTTGGGCAGAAGAAAAATGAGGCATGACTTATCTGAAGTGAAAAGTTACCATGTTTTCTCCCTTGGCCGTTGAGAGTAGTTGACTAATTTAATCTTTTTAAGGAGTAGATAATGTCACTTCTGAGCCAAAATGATTAAGAGACTGATTTACATTTATTATCTGAAATAGTTTTGCTTTAGGCAGGGGGACTATAAATTGTTCATGTACTGATTTTCGAAGGTGGTAATATTTTAACAAGGCTCTATATCTGAAAACTAAGTTAATGGATTGGCTTTATTTAGCTAGTAAAAAGTATTTTATGATACTATACTCTATCACAATTCTCTCTAGCACTATCTTACAATTAAGTTCCAAAAGCCCTGAAATGAATGAATGAATGTTTGTATGTGTATGTATTTTTAGAGACAGGTTCTCTCTCTGTCACCCAGACTGGAAGCCCTGATATATTTTAAGGTTGAGTTTTATTTATTATCCAGTAAGGGAGCAAAAAACCTCTATAGCTTTTTGAATAAATGTTTTGTTTATTATTTAATTTTTTTCTTCACTTTCAGCCTAATACGTCTTCATGTATTTGGATAAAGGAAAAAAATCAGGAATCATTCATCTCTACCCAAAGATAACTGCTTCCAGTATTTTGGGTGCTTCTGCCTAGGTTTTTCTTTCTCCTTGTATACTGTATACATATGCATACTTCCTTTTAAAAGCACCATTGGGATCATATTTTAAAATGCAGTCAGTGTAAAATCTCTTCGCCGTTTTAATTATATTTGTGAGGGGATTTTTGTTTATAGTGGTGGTGGTGGTGATGTTCTTAGCTGGAATTTAAATAGTTAGTATAAATCATAAAATTTGAACCTGCACAGTCTACCTTCAGACTCTTTGATCTTAGCCATTATATTGTGTAGCTGTACTAGAATTTATTTAACCATTCACATGTGATTGAACATTTGCTTAATTTCCCACAGCCTTTTATATAAATTTTTGTTTACATCTTTGAGTGCAACCTTAAGATAAAAATCCTAGAAATAGATTTACCATTTAAAGGGTTATTTGAAGATTTATATAGTTAGCAGAACTATATAACTACTTATTAACTCAAAAATAGATCTACAGACAGTAAGCAATCTCTGAAAACCTAATATCACATTAAGCCAAACTATTAATAACCCTTCATTAGAAAGGTAGTTTAGTTCTTCTGTTGAGTAAGCCAAGGTAGAGCACTTGTTTTTCCTTTTCTATTGTTGCCAGACATGTTTGGTACATTTTTCATATTCCTTCTATATTGTTTCATCACAGATTACTGTGTCCAAATTTCTTAAAATACGATAAGCTATTGAGGTTTTCAGACAAAGCTCATAGACAAATATAAAATTAAAAACTGAAGGGTTAGTTTATTTTTATCCTTAAACTAATCAAAAATAACTAAAGAAATCTAATGAACAAAATAGGAGGCAATTGTGGCCAAATCTAAAATGAATTGCTACCTGAAGCACTACACCAAAATGTTAATGATTTTGTTGGGCTTAAGGAATTATGAGTAATTTTTTTCTCCTTTTCTGTGCTTTCTAAGTTGGCATAATTTATGCATATAATTTTAAATACCAAGAGAATAGATGCTTTGGTAGCATTTTTAATATATGTAATTTTTAAATTTATTTTTTAGAGTAGTTTTATGTTTATAGCAAAATTGAGTGGAAAGTAGAGGGTTCTCATATACCCCATCACTACACAAGCACAACTTCCCCTACTATGATCATTTCCCAACAGAGTGGTACATTTGTTACAATCATTGAACTTACATAGACACATCATTATCACCCAGAGTCTATAGTTTACCATAGGGTTAATTCTTGGTGGTGTGCATTCAATGAGTTTGACAAATATATAATGACATGGATTCACCATTGTAGTATCAGTACAGTTTCATTGCCTTAAAAATCCTCTGAGCTCAGCCTATTTATCTCTCCCTCCTCCCAACCTCTGATAATCATTATTAATCTTTTTACTTTCTCCATAGTTTTGCCTTTTCCAGAATGTTACAGAGTTGGAAACATAATATGTAGCTTTTTCAGATTGGCTTCTTTAACTTAGTAACATGCATTTCAGTTTCCTCCATGGTTTTTCATGGCTTGGTAATTCAGTCCTTTTTAGAACTGAATAATATTCTGTTGTCTGGATATATCAGAGTTTATTTGTCCACTCACCTACTGAAGGACATCTTGGTTGCTTCCAAGTTTGGGCAAGTATAAATAAAGTTTCTATAAATATTTTGTGTGGGCATAAGTTTTCAACTTCTTTGGGTAATAACAAGGAATACTATTGCTGGATCATATGGTAAAGGTATGTTTAGATTTGTAGGAAACGGCTAAAACTGTCTTCAGAAGTGGCTGTACAATTTTGCATTTGCACCAGCAAAGAATAAGAATTCCTTTTGTCCTGTATCCTAGCCAGCATTTAGTGCTGTCATTGTTCTGGAGTTTTACCATTCTAATACTTGTGTAGTGGTGGTCCATTGTTTTAATTTGTAATTCTATAAGTACATATGATATTGAACATCTTTCATAAACTTTGCCGTCTGTGTATCTTCTTTGGTGAGGTGTCTGTTAAAGTCTTGGCCCATGCTTTAATTGGGTTGTTAATTTTCTTATTGTTGAGTTTTAAGAGTTCTTTGGTATATTTTGGAAAGTGGTTGTTTATTAGATGTGTCTTTTGCAAATATTTTCTCCCAGTCAGTGGCTTATCTTCTCATTCTCTTGACATTGTCTTTAAATATATATAATGCTAAAATATAAGGATTCTTTACCAAAGGAAATTTCTAACTACTACTATCATTTAATAAACCAATAGTATAATTATTAAAAGCATCTCTTAGTTGAGTATGACCCAGCCACACATTTTTCAAACCTGTAATTTGGTGATAAACAACTATAAGAATGAAGTTCTGGAGCAGTATGTCAATATCCCTTTTTTCCACACTTCTTTTATTTATTGGTAATCATACATTTTAAAGGGATGACAGAACAAAATTAAATTTTTTTTGTCTCAGAATTAATAGTAGGAGAAGGCAAAGGGAGGGAGAAGCAAAGTCTGTTTTTATTTTCTCTAGAGCTGTCATCTGGCCTTATGTGCTGATTGAGAGCTACAGCTGGAATTCTTTTATTGCTTTGCCCTGTATCTTTTTGCCTCCATGCGCAAAATTGCTATAGTACTCTCAGAAAAAGAAAAAGCTAAGCAATCTCTTAGCAATCATAGGATAATAATTATTATACCAGCAGCTGAGCGTAAAACAGACTTCCATTGTGCATTAATTATTGGCATGGGTTACTTTATAGATAAATACAGATGAGCCTATGCCAGCTAACAATACTAAAAGCATTGAATATGGGTGTATATAACTGCCGGAGATGTTTTTTTAAACCTAGAGATCATGCTAATGTACATATAGTCTTTGTGCATTGTGGAAGATTTTTCTGCTCTTGTGGAAGATTTTTGGCATTTCTTATCTCCTAACTTTAAGTTATGTCCGTGTTTCCATAGTAATTGTTACTTTTCAAGGATTATAATCCAGTAAAAATTATAGACATTTGACTTAGCCTGGACACTTTTTGCTCAATTGTATCAAAATTGAGAAAGTGTTTTGGTTATTATAACAGGTCGAGCACCCCTAATAAGAATAGAAGTGCTCCAAAATCTGAAACATTTTGAGCACCAATGTGTCACTCAAGGGAAATTCTCAGGTTCTGAATTTTTGGATTAGGGATGTTGAACCTAAGTATAAATAAATATTCCAAAGTCTGAACAAATCTGAAACATTGTGGTCCCAAAAATTTTGGGTAAGGTATACTCAACCTGTGATTTTAATTACAGAAATGGTACAGATAGTATTTTTAGAAAATAACAAAATATTTTTCTTATTAGATTGGCAAAGATTGGTAAGTGATAAGGCCCAGTGTGAGCAGAGATGTAAGGAAATGGTCCCTGTGTCATAAATTACTAAGGAGTTTTTAGTTGATACATAAGTTTGCCAGAGGGTAGCTTGTTTAATATAATTGAGTGTATATACATATATGCTTTATTCAACAACTCCATTTATAGGAATTAATCCTAGAGAAGTAATATTACAAGTGCACCAAGATGTATGTGTCAGGAAATGCATTGCAATGTATATAACAAAAATTTGGAAACAATCTAAATGCCCATAATTAGAGTATTGGCTAAGTGATATATATGCAAACACTAGACTCCTTTGCTGCCATTTCAAGGGTAAATTCTTATATAATGATGTAGGAAAAGGTCCATGGAATGTTAGGAAGTAAAAAAAACACTGTTATAATATAAACTGTTTATAATATAAATGGAATCAAATTATACATAATATATAAATATATGCATGCATTAGGAAATTGGAAATGATACTTGTCAAATAGTAATAGGGGCTATTCCATTGAGGTGGGATTTTGGAATAATTTTTATTTTTTGTGTAATTTGAACTTTGGACAGTTATTAAAAGGTAATTTTTCTGTGAAGATTTGTTGTTTAAGGAGCTCTGTTTCTACATATTTTTCTATTATGCCACATTTACTCCTTAGGTATATATTAATGTTATCTGATTTGTGGATATTTGCATATCAACTATGTATAGGGTTCTTTGTGCCAGGCATAGTTAGTTCCTGAACTCTAAGGATACAACATGGGCAGAATCCCTCCTTATAGGCTGTCTTAGTTTTCTCTGGCTGCTATAACAAAATGCCATAGACTGGGTAACTTATAAACAACAAATTTATTTCTTGTAGTCAACAGTCAAGGCACCAGCAGATTCAGTGTCTGATGAGAGCCCACTTTCAAGTTCATAAATAGTACCGTCTGGCTGTGTCCTCACGTGACAGAAAGGACTAGATGTATCTCTAGGGCCTCTTTTATAAGGGAACTAATCACATTTATGAAGGCTCCACATTCATAATCTGATCCCAGCCCCACTGCCTAATACCATTATTGGTGATTAAGTTTCCACATATGAATTTTGAGGGGACACAAACATTCAGATCATAGGACTGGTTCATGGGAAAAATAAAAATAAAAAAATACTTAGACTATAGGGAGATAGATATATGTATTTTTAAGGAAATTCACAGGAGGAAGTGATTAGTTTGGGAGTGGATCAACAAAAGCTTTTTGAGTTTGTGGCTGAGGTTAGGCATAAAGCATGTTTTTTAGTAGAAAATTTGAAGAAAGCCATTGTGGGTAGAGGAAGTTACAGGTACCAAAAAATCAGAAGTATGAAATGTCAAATGGTAACAGAGAAACAAGCTTATCAATATTTTTGAAAGAAAAAGATGAGAATGAAAGAGTAGAATGAGCCATAGTTTCAAAGTATGTTGCCTTTTTTTTTTCTTTTAAAGTAACAGACTATGCATTCATTTGCTAGTTTTTAATTCTCAGACTTTCTTGTTCACTTAAGGGAAGCTATGTAATTTTACTATGCAATTTTTAGTAAGACATCCATTATCATAGAAAGTAATAGCATATACACATGTAACAGTGAATATTATGAAAATGCCTACTCTTGGTAAGAGTATGGAATATTGTTTGTAGGTATGTGAATTGTTAAAACCACCTTGGAAAATCATTCTTATGTAAATGAGAATGTATGTATATCCCATAATCCAGCATTTTCACACTTGGATGTGTACCAGAGAAACCCTTGTACATGAGTACCATAAGGCCTATACAATATTGTTCATAGCAACATTGTTTGAAATAGCAAAAAGTTAGAACAACCCAATCATCCATAGAGAATAGATGGATAAATTGTAGTGTTTTATCCTAGCTTTTCCACTGAGTAACTTTATTTTAGGCAAGTTACTTAATCCCTCTGAACTTTAGTTTGTTCATATGGAGTAGAAAGATAATAGTACTATCTACCTCAAAGTAGATAGTACTGTGGGGGTTAAATGAGTTAACCCATGCAAAGTGTTTGGGACGATACCTGTTACTTAGAAAATATATATTTTAGCTACTATTACTACACAGAAGTGAAAATGACTGAAATATTGCTGTACATATCAACATGAATGAACTTCAATGAAAAAAACTGAACAAAACCAAATATGTCCCATGTACCATGTTATTAGTAAAAAAAAAAAGCTCTGTAGCTAAATATTATTTAGAAATGATACTTGTGTGGCAAAACTAAAGAAGACTAAGAAGATGGAAAAAAAATGACTTCAGGATAGTGTTTACCTGCTGGGCATCTAGATGGTAGTGGATGATAATATGGAGAAACAGAGGGTTACTAGTTGTATTGGTTATGTTCACTTTTCTTAAGTTGGGTGACAAGTGCACTCATTTGTTTTATTCTTTGTGTCATTACATATGTAGACCTTTATATATAAAATATTTCCTTAGAAAACCCATGAGTCCCCTGAGACTAGCCTCAACTCCCTAGAACTGTATCAGTGGTTTGGAGTGTATACTTCCTGGTATTTTAAAAATATAAATATAAATCTATTTATCCTTCTACCAGTTAGACTATTGGGATCATGCCTGACTGTTCTGTACCCAGCTATTTTCACTTAATATCTTGTGAGTACTGTAAACATCTTTTTAATAGCTGCATAGAATTCTACCATATGTAATATGTCATGATTTTTAAATCAATCTCCCTACTGATGGAGTGATACTTTTTTTCCTGTTTTCTCATTTTGTTAAAAATAGTGCTACTATGAGTGAGTGATAGTGTGTGTGTTTGTCCCTATATATAGTCAATTTGTCAAAGTAGAATTGGTAGGTAAAAAGGTATGGATTTTTTTTTTCAGAGGCATTGTCAAATTGCATTCTTACCAACAGTGCAAAAATTATTCCTATTTCTCCACACCCTTGCCAACACTGAGTATTAATTACCTATTTTTTTATATCTTTCCTAGTTAATATATAATAATGGCATGATATTTGATATGCCTTTCATTGAATGAAGTTCAGCATATTTTCATATATTTATTGCCCATTTCTTTTTCTTATGAAATAAGATTGAACTTTATCTTGTAAGTTTGTGTTTCCAAGGTAGAGAGGGCTCATTCCTATGGACTTGTGTAAATTATGTATCTTATGCAAGGGTTCTTCAGGCAATACTGATTCTTTTCCCTGTCCTCTTCAGTATGTGCCCAGTCTCCCAACAAAGCTTTGGTAATTGGAAACCTTAGAAGGGTTTAAAATAGGAAAAACAACAGATTTGCATGAGGAATGAGGGGACAAAGACTGGAAACAAGGAGATCACTTAGAAACTTACTGAAATAAGACAGGCAAAAAAAAGATAATGAGGGTTTGCATTGCGACAGTGAATAGTGGGTATTGAGAAGAGGAGATTAATTTGAAAAACTCAGAAGATTAGCTTGTTTGGAAAATTATTTTATTGACATAAGGAGATATTCTGCATGAGTCCAGAGGGGTTTGGGCAAGGGTGTAGTATGTCTCAGTTCATTATTTCAAATGAAGTGGAAAAAATGTATTTAAGCTAAAAAGTGACTGTATTTTGTTTTGTTTTAAAATATGATTTGGGTGGGGCATGCCGCTAATTCCAGCTACTCCAGATCCTAAGGCAGGAGGATCACTTGAAGCCAGGAGCTTAAGGACAGCCTGGGCAACATAGTGAGACCCCCATCTCTTAAAAACAAAAAAGAAAAAAATAGGTATAGAATTGTTGCTAAACTTGTATCATTCTAGCAATAATTATATTCATTCATGGACATATGAATTAGTTGAAAAAAAATAAATGTTTAGTCTCATTAAGAGTTAGTTACACCTCCAACAAAATTTAACATAATACATTATGATTCTGTAATATATTAAAAGTAAGCGGTAAAATAATATATAGTAATTAGATTTTAAAATAAATTGATCATTTACAAGTAAATAAGCTTAAAAATTGGAAAATTATTTATATTATAAGAAGGAATGTTAATTCATTTTATTTTCTTCCAACCTTTTATCTTTTTATGACTATGATAATACTGTAAATATAATTTTATATACTGACTTTTGAACACTAAACAGTTCCCACATAGTTGATATGATTCACAAACCTGATTTCAGATGACCACACGACATTCCATTTAGTAAGCATATGATAATATACTTATCTGTTCCCTTATTATGGCACATTTAGGTCATTTCTTCCTTTTTACTACTAAAAACGATATTTTTAGAAAAATACTCTGTGCCTAAAGCATCTTCCATTTTAGTACTTTTATCTTTGATAAATTCAAGAAGTGATCAAAATGTGTGAAAGTTTTAAAAGCTTTTGATAAATTTTATTAAAATTGCTTTTCAGAAATGGTTGGTCCACATTCCTGTGTGTGTAGAATTAGCAATGAATGAACATGCCCGTTTACTTTATCACTACTTTTTAAAAAACGTTGTCAACCTAATATGTATCTAAATTTTTAACTTTGCCGAAAGACATATAATTAAATAGTAGAAAAATACATTTTTCTAGTTTGGGATTCTCTAAAATGTTAGTTTTCACAATTCGTGAATAACATGTGCTTTATTGCAGATGTATACTTTGCATTTTTAGTGTTTCGTTTTGTTTGCCATATCAGACACCTGAATGATGCTTCAGTAATTTTATTATCTGGGACTCATTTAGATGTGTAGTTGTAAATTCACTATTTGCTATGAACCATTCCTAGCTAATAGGTTAATTCTAGCTATTTTGATAAACATTTTAAAATCATTTGTTACCCAAATATTACACACATTTTTATTTAATAATGAAACAACATACACTTTGGATATTTACCGTTAAAAATAAATAAATGTATTTATTCTTAATCAATATAAATATGTTATTGTTTAATTTTATAGAATATACGTAGAATAACCCAAGTCAGTTACATAAAAACTGGGTTTGTTCAGATACAGATTTTTTTCCAAGGAAGCTTAATTTTAATTTATAACTCTTAAATGACTTCTCAATTAGATTGTAATTTGGTAAAAGACAATCCAATTCAAAAAATTGTCACCATTAAAATCATAATTACTTTATAATTACCACTGATACTACTATAGTTCATGCTTGTTTATAGTTTTTAATCTCTTGAGTATCCCAATTAACCCCAAGATTGTTGATACAGATATTATATCCAATTTATAATTAAGAACTGTGATTCAGAGAACTGAATTTCCTACATTTTATTTCCTAATTGGATGAGACAAAATTCTAACTTAGACCATTTCTCTCAACCTTTTTTTTCCCCCTAATGTTTTCTTCTATTCAGTTTACTTATGATTTCTGACAATTACTTGAGTCATTTATTTTTAAAAAATCTCTGGAACAGGTAAATATATTTCTTGAATTTTTTTACTCTTCCCAATTTTGATTATTTATTTTGAAAGAATATTTGCTGGATACCAGTGTTTAGCCACCTCTCTTCCAGTAATTTAGCATTAACTGTCACAACACATTGAGACAACTGTTATCAAAATCAGGTAAAAATAATGATTTGTTTTGACATAGTTAGTTTTAAGTGACAGTAGATTCTCATTCCTTTTAAAAGTTTTAAAAGTTTCTCTACTCCCCTGATACAATAACAGCTTTTAGTTTTCAGAATGTATTCACTTATATTATTATCTCACTAGATTCTTATGACAATCCAGTGTTAAAAACAGCATAAGTATTATAATTATTTTGTAATTGAGAGAACCGAATGCTAAAGAAATTAAATGGCAGAGGCTATTTTTTGTTCCAGAGCAAAAACTAGAACTTGCATTTATAAATTTAAAATATCTTAGTCATTTTATGAATTACAAATTTTATTGATTCATTTTAGAAGTAGCACCAACAAAATTTTTAAAATCTGTTTTTAATTAATAAAAAAGAAAACTTAAAAGATCTAAACTCGTTAGCCCTATAGTGATTACTCTGAATTATTTTAGAATAAGCCAGTGAAAATATTTTAGACATTTTTACTTGACAACATTTCTTCTCAAGTAAATGTATAAAAATGGGCAAAGAAATAGCAAATAGTTATTCTATTTCTTTAAAAAAACTAAATGAAATGAAACCCGAGACTTTCTGTTTTGTAGTGTGCTAAATTTCATTTCCTTGACATTTATTTCATAGTAATTATTGTTTATGGCATTTTAAAAGCATATCTTTAGTGACTGGCGTTGATTTTGTATCGAAGTCTCTTATACATAATTTAAATCCTTCTAAGTAATCAGCAAGTTCAGAATAATTTATTCATTCACTTATTCAACAAATGTGTGGGCTACTATTGTCTTCTTTCAATCCACTATCAACAACATTGTTCTTGGTATATACTTTTTTTTAACTTGCAAAATTGGAGTTACTAATTTGTATTTTCTTCCTAATAACGTCTTCATTTTCTATGTACATGCATTACTTTTATTATAGTTAAAAGATTACTAGATATCTGTTTGGTATGGCATGGTTAGCCTTTCAATTCTTCGAGTTGTTTTCATTAAGAAAGCCTGTTGTTTTTATTCTGGCAACTAATGAGTTGAGGTTTGTTCCCATTAGGCAACTGAAGACGATACTTCCAGTTCTCTAGTGAAGGATCACCTTTTCCAGCAAGAGACGGTTGTTACCAGTGAGCCTTATAGAAGCTCAAATGTAAGACCTTCTCCCTTTGAAGATCTGAATGCCAGAAGAGTCTACATGCAAAGCCAAGCTAATCAGGTGAGAATATTTTTCATCATGTTATTTGTGTGTGTAGAAGTTGGATGATGTGTTAAGCAAGGACATTAAAATTATCTGCCCTTCACCAGGCAGAATAAACAACAACATAAAAAGCATTATTTGTACCCCCATAATATCCTGAAATTAAAAAAAAAAAAACTAAAAACAAAAAAATAAGCAAAACCAGGAGATTAGAATTTATAATGAATCAAATGCAGAATAAGACAACAAACATATAGACCATAACATCCTATATACAAACATCCTTGAAAAGAAAAGATAGTCTGAAACAAAAGACAGTGCCTGTGTTGACTACATCTGCAGAAATGAGACACCCATAGAGAATTGCCACTTAAATGCTAGCTTAGGTTTTTCTCTCCTGTAATGTTTAACAGGCATTGTCAGTGTTTGTCTTTGACTCATTTTAACATCTCCATGTGCATTTTAAATCCTTTGGATGGATAGGTATGGTGTTTCCAAATGCTAATACACTCAAGTTTTAGTTAAGTTTTATAAGCCTGGAAGCCATTATAGCTCTTATTCTCAATTTCTCTTTCTTTCAAGTTCCTGGAGGTCATTTCCCTGTAGACAAATAATGCAACATGTATCAGTGAGCTCATGATCAAAGATTTATGACATATTTAATACATAGAAAGGAATATATGCACTGAACTCTTGAGAAACCACCAAAAACTTTTAAAAAAATCCCCTTACCTTCATCCTAGAGGTAACCATTACCTTGAATTTTATTTGCTTAGCATTCTCATGCTTTTCTTGATAGTTTACTACTTGTTTCTTTTTATTCTGCCAGTGGATGTTTCAGTTGTTTTTAGGTTTTTGTCATTATTAGGCATACTGCCAGTACAAACTTTCTTGTCCCCATTTATTCACATACAAGAGTTTCCTTAGGGTAAGAGTGGGCTCTCTTGATGTTGATGTGCTACAGGAATGCTCTTGGACGAATTAGACTATAGGATCAATGTGTGCCATGTAACCAAGGGATATATGTATTGAAAATTTGAAGACTATAGAAATAATTGTGATTGTTCCTTTACAAATTGTTTTTAACTACATACTCTTAGATAACCTTGTTACTGAGTAATAAAATTTTCAGTGTCACTTCTCTGTGTATTCTAGGTACACATCCGTTTTGAGTTTTATTTGTGGCCAGTATCTCCTAATTTGTGATTGTTTTTACTCTATGACATTTCGGTGAACAGACATTCTAAATTTTATTGCAATTGAATTTATCATTCTTCTCCTTGTATTGTTTTTACATACTCCTCTCTATATGTTTGGGTCTATTTCTGTTCTCTCTTCTGCTCTCTTGCTCTAATTGTCTATCCTTGCACCAGTGTGAATATTGTCTTCTTTACATTAGAATTACTGTAGCTCTATAACAAGTCTTAGTATCTGTAGAGTAAGT
Organism: Cheirogaleus medius; assembly: GCA_008086735.1. Taxonomy (NCBI): domain Eukaryota; kingdom Metazoa; phylum Chordata; class Mammalia; order Primates; family Cheirogaleidae; genus Cheirogaleus; species Cheirogaleus medius. The sequence continues at coordinate 14,326,791 of VBSM01001044.1, read as the reverse complement.
GCCCTAACTTTGTTTTTCCTCTTAGCTCTTTTTTTTTTTTTGGATGGGTGGGGGTCACTGTTTACCCTAAATCAGCTTGTTGAGTTTGTTGAAAAATTCTTTTGTGGTTTATCTTTGAATTGCATGGAATTTATTTATTAGTTTAGAGGATAATTTAGTCTTATTCATGAATATTTCTCTTTATTTAGCTCTTTTTCTATATTTATCAATAAAACATCACATTTTCTTTGTGAAAATATACATCTTTTATAGGATTATTCCTTTCTACCATTTTATGTGTTGTCATAACTGGAATCCTTTTAAAATTTAATTTGTGACCAACTTTTAAGAAACATCTCCTATGGCTTTTTCAGCTGATAAATTCTCCTAAAGACTATAGCAATAGTACCAAATTCCTGGAGTATTAAAAAGTGGTAATTAATTTGGGTGTATCTTATAACATCTGTGTTTAGTAAGTACAAAAAGATCAACATTGTCCATTTGTCTTTTTACTTAGGGATTGTGTGAGAAAACTAATGTTTATAGACTCTATTGACTCAGGTAGTTTTCCGAAGCGTATACGCGTTTAAGTAGTGTGTGTCTTTTTTAGGGGACAGTAAAATTGGGATAATAAGTGAGGTTATTGTATTCTATCAGGAAAAAAATTTTTTCTCTCTACTTTTTCATAATACTGTTCTGGGCGGGGGGGTTTTATTTTGTTTTGGGCTTTTTTTTTTTTTTTTTTTTTTTTTTTTTTTTTTTTACTTAGCCAAATACTTAGCTCTCATTTTGTGTTTATGTGAGGTGTCCTTTCCTTTTTGAAGCTTTCTCAGACCATTTAATCTCTAAGGATTTATTCCCGTATTAATTTCTGAATTCTTACATATTCTACCTATTAACATAGAAAACTATCCATAATATATCATTAAGTACATAAAAGCAAGGGCACAGTACAAAGCATCCCATTTTAAAGATCCACATATTTGCTTTTGTGTGTGTATGTAAGTTTTTTTTTTAAGAGACGTGGTCACACTGTCACCCAGGCTGGATGCAGTGGTATGATCATAGCTCACTATAACTTCGAACTCCTGGGCTCAAGTGATCCTCCCACCTCAACCTCTCAGTAGCTGAGACGACAGGTGCACATACCACCATGCCTGGCTCTTCTTAAAATATTTTGTAGAAAGGGGGTCTTCTGTTGCCCAGGCTGGTTCAAAACTCCTGGCCTCAAGCAATCCTCCCACCTCAACCTCTGAAAGTGATGGGTGCCACCACACCCAACTAATTTTGTCTATTTTTTGTAGAGATGGGATCTTGCTTTTGCTCAGGCTGATCTCCAATTCCTGACCTCAAACAGTCCTACTGCCTCGGCCTCCCAAAGTGTGAGGATTACAGGCATGAACCACCACACCCAGCCTAAAATTTTTTAATGATAGTTAACTTGTAGGACTGGGACTGAAGTTCTGAGATGAAGATTTTTACTTTCCGCGCTTTTATACGGTTTGAAATTTTTGCCATGTACATATATTACTTTTTATGTTCAAGTTTATGGTTTTATTTTATTAAGTTGTAACAGTGAGATTTGGATCAAAATGCTCCAGAAAAATAATCAAGAATAAAACAAGATTGTCAAAATGTTGAAGCTAGATGATAAATATGTGGGGATTCATTATATTATTCTCCTTTTGTGTATATTTGAATTTTTCATTATAAAATAAAAACTAAACTGATAAATTTTAACTATAATCTAGCTTTGAAATCAGCTTTGCAATTAAAAAAACTAATAAATATATCAGGACACCAACTGTCCCTATGATTTTTTTTAATTGAGATATAATCCACATACCATAAAAAGTGTATAATTCAGTGGTTTTTAGTATATTCATGAGATTGTGCAACCATCACCAGTATTGAAACATTTCTAAAACATTGTTATCAACCAAAAAAACCCCATACCAATTAGCAGTCAGTGCCTCTACTTCCCCCAGATGCTGGCAACCACTATTGTGACATCTATTGGGACTTTATTTCTTACTGTGGTCGAGTAATATCCACTCTATGAATCTTTGCTTATCCATTGGTTATTTGATGTATATTTGGATTGTTTTTACTTTTTTGGCTATGTATTACCTGTTAAAGTTTAAATGTATAAGAAAAGACCTGTTTTGTTTTTTTTTTTAAGGTCGGGGGGATGATTCAATGCTTTTTAGCAAAACCATTTTGAAAAACTTCACTACCAAGAGGTTATGAAGTTTTGGAATGTCCACTGTATATGGTTTCACTAAAAGTAAGAAATTGTTTGTATTTTAGATAACATTCAGTCAGCCAGGCCTAGATATTCAGAGCAGAAGTATGGAATATGTACAGCGGCAAATATCCAAGGAATGTGGAAGCCTAAAGTCCCAAAATAGGGTAAGTAATGTTAGTTTATCTTCTGATGTAGTATATAACTTATTAGTATATAGGTGAAATTTTCCAGTCCTTCTAATTCTCCATATAGTTGAATTATACTAGAAAAATTTTCATTATAAAAATTTTCTGTGTGTATGCTTATAAACCCTGTTACTTAAACTCCATCCAGACTTCTCATTTGAATCTGAGGGGTTGGACAGCTGTATTTTTCACCACATAGAACCAAAAGGAATTGTATATTGTTAATTTAAAGGACTGCATCTATCATCCTGCTTTTAGCCCAGACCTGGAATTTTTTAGCCCCAATTTCAGATATCTGGGGAATAGAAGGAAGTTTGCCCCCAACCTGGTTCAGGTGCTTACTTGTAGACTAGTCACTATGTTTAGGGACTGGAACCAGGAGATACAAATTTGTCTACAAGCAGCCTACCTTTATGATGATGGAAAGTTTCAAAAGACTTAATTTTGTTCCTTAGTTTCAAGGAGGCAATCTATACAGAAGGATTAAAGGGGGAGGGGGGGAGTCATTTTTGAGAGACTTTCTGTATAACCAAGCTATAAATATGTCTGTCCTTGTATTAATTTGCTAGGGCTCCCATAACAAAGTACCACATATTGGGTGGCTTAAGAACAGACATTTATTTTCTCACAGTTCTGGAGGCTAGAAGTTCAAGATCCAAGGTATCAGTAGGTTTGGATTCTTCTGGGGCCTTTCTACTTGGCATGCAGATGGCCACTTTTTCACTGTGTCCTCACGTGGCCTTTGCTGTGCACATAACGTCCCTGGTGTCTCTCTGTGTCCAAATTTCCTGTTATAAGGATACCAGCCAGATCACATTAAGGTCTACCCTAAGGGCCACATTAGTCATCTCTTTTAGGGCCCTATCTCCAAATACAGTCGCATTCTGAGGTACTAGGGGTTAGGCCTCAACAGTATGAATTTGAAGAGGACCCATAACGTTCTGCCCTCTGGCTGTGAAATTCCTGCCCTTCTCACATGCAAAATACATTTCACCATCAACCCAGCAGCCCCAGAGTCTTACCCTACTTCATCATCAATTAAATCCCAAATCTCATCTAAATATCATTTCTCAATCACATATGGGTGGGACGGACTTAAGGTACGATTCAACTTGAGGCAAAATTTCCTCCCTAGCTGTGAACATGTGAAACCAGACAAGTTATTGGTTACAAAATACAACGGTAGGAAAGGCTTTCAAAAGTGAAAAATTTAAATGAAGAAAGGTGTCGTGGGTCCCAAGCAATTTCAAAACCTAACAGAGAAAATTTCATTAGATTTTAAGCCTTTTAAAAAGATGTTAGGATTTTTTAAGATTTTAGGATTACGAATAATCCTCTTTGGCTTAATGCTCTGTCCTTTGGGCCCACTGGAATGGTAGCCTCAGCCTCTCAGCCCTAGGAGTCAGCATCGCCCCTGAGGCTCTGGCCTGCTGAAACTGAGGAGTTGGCCCCACTCTTTGGAACTGAGGAGACAGCCTGCCTTCAGGTCATTCTTCCCTTTTTCTGCAGGATAACATGTGTTCACATCCACATAGCTTCCTTGGCCCATCCTGTAGAATTCCAGAAGTCTGATGCCCCTTCCTTCATTTTGTCCTTCCTCTGTCTCCTTCAGTCCAAGTTGGCAGCATTTTACTTTAATATGATTGTCCAGCTACACCTAGGTGTTCTCTCTAGAACTGAGGTCCTAAACCCCTGGGGCTGCAGAGCTGTGCCTCTCCGCCCTTCCACCTGGGGAAAAATTGTCTTCCATAAAACCTATAAACCAGGCCACACAGGAGGAGGTGAGTGGCAGGTGAGCAAGCAAAGCTTCATCTGTATTTACAGCCGCTCGCCATGGCTCACTTGGATCACTGCCTGAGTTCCACCTCCCCCCCACCCCCCACCCCAATTTGTGGAAAAATTGTCTTCCATGAAACTGGTCTTTGGTGCTGAAAAGATGGGGGACCACTGCTCTAGAACATGCTTTCTCATTTTTTGCAATTTGGATAGACTGAGAATTTCCCAAATCTTTAACTTTGGTTCCTTTTTTTTTTTCTTTTTTTTTTCCTTTTATTTCATCATATAATGGGGGTACTTTGGTTCCTTTTTGCTTAACAATTCCTTCTTCAATTTTTCTTTCTCCTCTCACATTTTACTGTAGGCAGCAATGAGAAAGTAGGCTACAGTTCAACACTTTGCTTAGAAAGCTCTGCTAAATATCCAGGTTCATCCTCACAAGTTCTACCTTCCAAAAAGCACTAGAACACAACTTAGCGTAGTTCTTTACTTTATAACAAGGATCGCCTTTCTTCCAGTGTCCAGTACATGTTCCTTTTTTCCATCTGAGACTGTACCACAAGCACCTTTAAAGTTCAAATTTCTACCAACAGTCTCCTCAAGGCTCATTCTAACATGCATCTCAAAACTCTCTCAGCCTCTACCCACTACCCAGTTCCTAAGCCACTTCCACCTCTTTAGATATTTGTTACATTGGCAACCCACTTCTTGACAACAAAATCTGTATTTGTCAAGGCTCTCCAGAGAAACAGAACCAACAGCATATGTAGATAGGTAAGATAGATAGTTTTATAATATTTTAAGGAATTGGCTCCTGTGATAGTAGAGATACAAATCCCAAATCTTTAAGGTAAGCTGCCTGAAGACCCAGGAAAGGGTTGCCATCTGAGTCCAAAGGCAGCCTGCTAGCAGAATTCCTTCTTGCTCAGGGGGAGATCAGTCTTTGTTCTATTAAGGCCTCTTCACCTGATTGATTGGCTGAAGTCCACCCACATCACAGAATTTACTATACTTCGCCCATAGTCCACCAGTTGAAATGTTGATCTCATCCAAAAAACACATCACAGAAACATCCAAAATAATATTTGAACAAATATCTGGGCACTGTGGCCCACCAAGGTGACACACAAAATTAACCATCATAGTCCTTATTGCAGTTTTCATTTCTTTCCTTAGGTCCCTTTGAAATCAATCAGACATGTCAGCTTTCAAGATGAGGATGAGATTGTCAGAATAAACCCTCGAGATATATTAATACGTCGTTATGCAGACTACAGACATCCTGACATGTGGAAAAATGACTTGGAGAGAGATGATACTGACTCCAGTATTCACTTTCCTAAACCAGACAATAAAAAATCAGACTATCTGTACTCTTGTGGGGATGAGACTAAGTTAAGTTCGCTCAAAGACTCTGTGGTATTTAAGACACAACCTTCCTCATTAAAATTTAAGAAGTCAAAACGAAGAAAAGAGGATGGTGAACGTTCTCGCTGCGTTTACTGCCAGGAGAGGTTTAATCATGAAGAAAATGGCAGGGGAAAATGTCAGGATGCTCCAGACCCTATTAAAAGATGCATATATCAAGTTAGTTGCATGCTCTGTGCAGAGAGCATGTTGTATCATTGTATGTCAGACTCAGAGGGAGATTTTTCTGATCCCTGTTCATGTGACACTAGTGATGACAAGTTCTGCTTACGATGGTTAGCCCTGGTAGCTTTGTCTTTCATTGTACCATGTATGTGCTGCTATGTCCCTTTGAGAATGTGCCATCGCTGTGGCGAGGCGTGTGGTTGCTGTGGTGGGAAACATAAAGCTGCTGGATGAAATGTTCCAGTGCCAAAATGAGCTTAAAATCTTTGTTTCCAGGAATTAGCTAACTTGGATTTGTGGAAGCTTTTGGCAAGCAATATGGAATCTTGCCTGATATCATTGGGGCCACACGTGGAGGAAGCAGAATTCGTCAGTTCTTGGCATTTCACAAATGCTAGCCATGCCTAACTTTTTCCCTTGAGTGCATGGCATGTTTTGTTACAGGTTATAGTATTTGCAGAAGGAAACCATTTCTGGTTATTGGCTATGAAAAGTCAGCATAAAATATGATCCAACTAAAAGGGATTAATTTTTTGGCATTTTTGTATATTTATGCATTAGGTGATGGGACTTTTAAAGGTTCGAATTTATTAGGACATGAACTAAAAATAAAAATGCACTAGGGGACAGTTGATTTCAATCTAAGAAAAGTTAACACTTGGGAATTATAAGAAGTAAAACAAGTGCAACTAAATCATTTATTAGTTGTTTTTTGAAAGCAGTTTTATGTATAAATAACAAATGTTTATATTTAACTAAATGTAAGGTACGAATTATTACATATTAAACTTTTCTTCCCCTTCCTAGTTCTGAAGTAGATATACATCTATCTACTGTCACATTCCATATATTTTGAATATTTAACTCATCTAGTTAACGTTTTTATTCCATGTGAATGATTTGATATTTTCATCCTCATTTCTCTTTGGCTACAATTTATATTGAGTTATATCTGTACATTCTGGTAATCTAAAGTCCTTAAAAATATTCTAATAGCCTTGAGTGACCAACTTTTTTTAAAGCACAGATGTAATTGTCTAATGTTCTGATGGGAACGTAACACTTATTTTTATATAAAAAGAGACTGAGTAAACATAGAAAAAAGTGAGGTTTTTTAGTTGTTTGTTTTTTGTGGTATTCAACCAGCAAGTTGTTTTCTTTCAGAGTTTCCTCCTTCAAAAAATCATACTGCATTTACAAATGTTTTACAAGGCAAAAAGTGTAACTGGATAGTTACTGTAAAAGTTTCCTCTTGAGATCTCCATTTATCATTCTGCTAACCCAGAATATGTTCAGCTGTGTTACTAATTTTTTTAACTTAATCCTCAGTGCTTATTATTTACATAACAATGATAGCTTTTCTCAGTTGCATTTTATTTTTATTTAAACTGGCCAAAAGCAGAATTATTTTATGTTAAAATGTGTGCTAAACTATCCCGGGAAAGTATTTAATCCAACATTGTGAATGAAATATCTTGTACATATAAATTTATTTCTTTTGCAGAGCATTATATTACTGGATGTTTAATTTACAAAGTAGTTGGATAAATGTTCCAACAAACTGTTTAAGTACCTTGAGGTCATTTTTTTTTTAAGTGTTACATTAAAACTCTAACCAAGGAAAGGGTTCTTTAAGAACATTCCCTTAGAGGGATAAAGTTGAGAAGTGTGCCTTTTTTTTTTTTTTTAATGGCTTGAAGTTGACGTTTCAGAGGTGATAAAAATCACACTACCATTGGAAGCTCATTTTCTATGCAGGTTTTTAAATGTCATTTATGTATCATTCTTTTTATATATCATACTTAAGCCTGTGTTACCTTTCTTCTTTTGCCCCAGATCAAACTGAACAATGTATATAACACTATCTGTCTGTAAAATACTTTTTTTTAAGAAAGCATTTATATTTATATGACAGCTTGAACTGACAACATTGTGTATATAGATCATCTTGAAGTATTATTTCACATTGAAAAGAAGAAAAATATATTGATAACTATAGATGTTATGCAGAAGAGGGTATTTCTAGTTTTGTACTAAAAATCAATTGGATGAACTAAATCCGAAACCTGACATTGTAGCAGCAATTTTAAGTCTTATTTTTACTGTTTGTATATTTGAATGCTGCTACACCAGATGATCTTCATCCCTGAAGTTTTCAGCTAAACTTGGTTTCCTAGAATAGACTGTTAACTTACAAAATTAATTTTTATTGGTGAAATGGAAATATTGGTTTTCCTTGTGAATGAATTTTCATATTTGTAAGTGCTGAGTTTATAATTCAGGTTTGAGCAAGGTGTGAATAACTGAAGAAAATAACTTGCTGGCTATATAGGAAAATGCTGTGGAAGTGAACTGTGTATATACTTCTGGGAAGAACAAATTTAATCATTTCTTCTGTTAAGCACTAATCAGTATAGTGCAACTCCTGGTTCTGTACTGTATTTTATATGCGACATATATGCTTTAATATTTTAATGTTTGTGCATTAATATTTTCAATTTGTTTAACCACTTTGCTGCTAAGATTTTGCCGTCCCATTCCCATTTTTTCCTTTACAATTTTAAACAAGTTTCTTCATTAAAAACTATGGTGATGAAATGGTTTTTATTTCACCTTGGATCTTTATAGTTAAAACACCCAGTTTCCAAATCAGTCTAGAAGACTAACTGGTGATATACTGTTATCTGAATCCCTGTGTGGAAATTTTCTCTTGAGTGAATTAGAATTCCTATTGAAAAGAAATGGGTAGTTTAAATCTCTGATTTTTAAACGTGTGTTGTATAGGTACATTCAGGAAGATTTTCTCATTCTCTCTACAAATTTGGCACTGCCTCCCAATTGGCTTTTCCTCTAAAACTTTTCTTTGTTTTTAATCTTAGTAAAAGCAAATGGCTCAACAAAACTGCTTAAGTAGTAGTAAACATTGAAGATGAAATCATCTAGATGACATAAGAAGAAAAACTTTGGTCTGATGAGCTTATTTTGTTCAGAGTAATGATATTTCTTCTGTCTTGAAAAGAGGAATTATTTGATTTGTGAAGAAATACGTGATGTGGAGCTTCAGCACCACCTACTGGATAATTTCCAGACCAGAGACAGGAGATGGCAATAGGGATCTGACAGGGATCATCACTACCACCAAAGGGCTATTTGAGTGGTGGCCACCTCCTACCCGTGAAACCAGGAGTAAGAAATATTTCAAAGGAACTTTAAAATGATTCTTTTCCCCTAATGTGTCTTGTTGGCTCACTGAAAGATTTTAAGCACTTTTGTCTTACATATCCTGTTTTAAAATATTTATTGATATTTGGGACTGGCAATCAGTCTTAATGGATGTGCTGAGACATTTATAGAACCAGTTCCTTTAACTCTGAAAAGCCATTACCAAAATGGTATTCTTATTTTTTCCTCCCATTGCCAGTCAGGGAGAATTAAAAACAAAAACAAAAAAAACCATAATCACCTGTATTTCATTTTGAATTTCAGTGAGAATGTGTGTATGTTTCTGAGATAATGATGGGACAGGGGGTAAACATTTAAAGGGAAAGACTCAAAACTACCTATTTTTATTGGTTGTTCAGCAGTGCCTAAAATGAGCTTTTGAAATAATACAAATGCACTTTCAATTCATGTGTATAGTGCCATCTGATATCTTGGGTAAGTCTGGCTTTTTCTTTTTCCTCTCCCCTCCTCCTTAACTGAATGGCACAGAGATGTTTCTTAATATCCATGTCAGTCTACAGAGTACAGGAAACGTGTACTTCTAGATGGGCAATGTAAAGAACTTTAAGGATATTTCTCTTGTTGAAACTTACTTTAGGTTTTGTGATTACACTTGGAAATATGTGTTTAAGATTGGGTGTTTAGTTGTAGCCCAAGGGTGCATTAAGCAAGTGTAGCAATTTTCTACGTGAAACTTAAAAAACTTTAGTTATCTGAAAAACACAGATTCTTTACTAAGTAATCTCATTCTTGATTTGATCTCTATGATCACATTTCTAAGTATAAGAGAAAGCACTAGAAACTTGGATTATTGTTGCACTAAAAATATTAGACTATATATCATGATAATAATACCACCATAAGGTGTTTCACAGTGAATCAAACATTAAAAAAAATGTTTAACAAAAGAAACACAACCTGAGGTAATTAATATAAACCAAAAACAAAACAAAAGGGCTTTAAGGTACTGTTTGCCTAGCAGCCAGGTGGTTACAAAATTTTCATATGCTTTGGTACACTGATAAATGTTAGCCATTGTTCCTGAAAGCTTCTTAAATTGCAGAAATTGTTAGTTTTGAAAATTTTCAAGAATAATCTAGTTGAAAAGCCTTTGTATGAAAAATACACATAGATTTTTGTGAACATTTCCAATGTGTAGTGTCATTTGCTTTCTATTCCTGATCTCAAAAGTGCCTCACTTGTATATTATTTCCATTAAAAGCTTGACTGCATTCTTTCTAATAAGCAGCGAAAAACTGTTTAACTCATGTCACAATGTATCTCCTCAGATATAGTTAACTAGCTTGATAGTTTTGAGTACATAATGTAAATATGCATATATAAATTTGTAACCATTTTTGTTACATCATACCCATGTAATTGGACATATCAGATGATATCATAAGAATTTGTTTTAATGGTTTTCCCCACCCCGGAATTACCTAATTAAACCTATCATGAAATATAAAAGGACTTTTTCTTACTCTTCTAGAGCATATCAAGTTATCACATAAGACATACTTACTGAAGGAGAAAGTCATAAAAAACAGAAGCTTTTGATCATAATTTTTTGTTCCATTCTTAAAAGGTATATTTTTTAACTGCAAGTTTATGTATAGTTCATATTAAGGACTTATTTATTCATCTTTGATTGTATTCAGATTTTTTCTTAGTCTTTAACCTAATACATTATATTTATTGGTTTGGTAACATGTTGCAGCTAAGTTGGGATTAAACACTTTAATTCAAACGCATAACCCAAGACTACTGCTGATTTTTTTATTCTAGCCAGTTTCACAGACTCTTTTAACTTGCAATATAAACAAAAATAATAACCTAAATAAAAAACTATTAGGATAGTACTCTAATTAAAAATCAGAGTGTATCTCAATACCAGAATAACTTTTGGATTACTACATTATAGTTGTGTTTATTTGAAAAACCAAAACATAACTATACCTTTACCATGAGTTATGAAATACAAGTTTTCAGAAAGTTGCTTTATATTCTTCCACATCAGGTTAATATCCACAAGTTAGAATAGTTTTTACAACAGAGAAATTGAAACTAGGGCTCCTGCTTGGCCATCAATATAATGTTATGCGCACAGTGCTCCTTAAAGAAAAATAATCAATAGTATGAAAGCTATAGTCAATTCCTTTAAAATTTACTGCTCTAAGTTTTGCAGTTTTAGCAAGATCTGAAATGGTTCAAAAAAATACATTCATAATAAAAGTCTTAACAAAATCATAGTTGAAATGTTTTCTTTTATCACTTTTTGTTATGTAATGTATTTTCTACATAATCACTTTTAATCCTCAATCCTGTAATATAAGTATTATCCTCCTCATTTTACCAAGGAAGCTATTTAGGCTTCAAGAAGTTAAAAATTTCCAAGATCACTTTAAAGGCACCAGGATCTGAATCAAATTCTGTCTGACTCCAAAGCTCATGTTCTTATTCCTGGTACAGTTTTGCCTTTCTGTTACAAGGGTTACAGATGTACTTCGTAGAATAATCATATTCTGTTAAAATCAAACTCTATGTAGTCTTTTAAGGTGGAGTGATTTTATAAAGGAATAATTTCTTAATTCCTACTCCTTTTTAATCTCTAAGCCCCCTTGTATAGTCTACTAAGTTGTGGGGTACTATCCACAGTATGGCATAGGAAATCCTTAAAATTGGGATAATGCTTCAAGATACAGCGAATGTGAGCTGGTCCGATGGGAAGCACTAAAAATGTACGTAATGCAGTGTATGGTATTGTTCATTTTGTTCAATTGGTGAAATTTCCTAAGAGGGATTCTTTTTCACCAAAGCGGCAGCAATACTTTCCCTTGAGGCAGTAGAAAACAATGCTCTCAAATGAGTGTTTTGTATATGGTATTCTTATCCCCGCCCTCCCCCAGGGAGACAGTCATATGTCAGTCTTTCCACAAAGCCTGCCCTTGGAACCAGAATTTCATGTATTGTCAGGGCTACTTCTTAAATGTGTCAGAATGATGAGGTTAGCATTCCCTCTTTCCTCAAACACTTAAAATTATTGATTCTGCTAATCTGGACATCATTTACAATAACCAAAATGTTATGTGCAATTAGGAAGGAAGGAGGACAGGAAGAATTCCATCCAGAACATTCAATATTAGAATGATCAAGATAATTACATCTGGATGATAAAATTTAAGTAGACCTATTTAACTTTCATTTCCATCACTTCTTGATTTTGTATTTCCAAATCGTAAGATACTAATTTAAATGTGAGATTTCTTTTCTTTAAAATATATTGTGATACAGAAGATCTGGTAGATTTTAATTGTCAAACAGAAACTTCATTTTTGTGCCCTCCATATTTTCCTTCTTCCTTTTTTTTCTGTTATAGGAGTAATATCTCCACCTTCTCCAAATCTGTAAGGAGAAGAATTCATGGAGAAGAAATTTTCAACAGAAAACCTGGCTTTAAACCTGGCCCATCTTTAATTTTTCATTTTCCCTTACTTTTCACCGTTGATTCTCAGTTTCCTACAGTTCTGTTTCTTAAATATCTCTCGAAGCCATGTTCCTCTCCAGTGTCACATCCTAGTAGAAGTCATCCCACACTACTAACACTGGGAAGCAGGCATTGAATGAGCCACTTGTATGCCTTCATTTTAAAAAAGAGATGGTCTGTGTTTTTAAACATGTTTAGAAGGTGAAAATAGTTTATAGTGCAACAAGATAATGACAAAAAGTTGTGATCTTCAGATTTAGATGTCCCCAGATAGACAAAAATTAAAAATGGTTTATGGTGGGATTGTGGGATTAAATGATGGAGACATGAAAGAAAAGTTGAGCACCTAGGAATAACTAGGGAATTAAGACGGTACCTAGTACAAACTTACAAAAGTGATAAACTTTAAACTGTCGCATTCACCTTTCCTCAACCACATTATTTTTTCTAAGTTTATCATCTTTTTTTTTTGTTTCACTATATTATGGGGGTACAGATATTGTTAGGGTTACATATATTGCCCCTG
>VBSM01001044.1:14173403-14284948 GCA_008086735.1 Cheirogaleus medius | reverse complement strand
CCCTAACTCTTTCTGGTGCCTTTTTGATGTAATTTGAAAGCCAACACTTGATAAAAACCAAATTATTGTGGCCAGTTGTCTCTATTTCAGTGACTTCCCTTTTTAGTAGGAAAAAAACTTCTAAAATTATTTTACGTGTATTATATTTTTAAGTTTGGAGTAAATGAGTGTTCATTGAAGCCATTTAGTCCTTGGGGTTATTGGCTTGGGTTTTTGAATTGGTCATGTGGGAGAGGAATTCCTTGAAATCTTTTATTTATTTTCTGCTTTATAGAAAGCACATCATGTTCCCAGGCTGAAATGTTGTAAAAGAAATCTCCGCTTCCAAAACAACATATTGTCCAAAGTGGTTGCCCTAACTCATTCCTCTGGGTGATGGCGGCTGACTCATGCTGTGCTGGCCAGCCTCGCACCTTCCACAAACAGTTTGAATTCTGTGGACATTAGGATAAGCTTCCTGTTTGGTCAGGCAGTAGCTAAGAATCAAAAGAAGATTGTGGTTTATCCCTCTGCATATGGTATTCAAGATGGAACTCACTGTGGGAGAGTTTAGAGTTTATGACAGAGAATGACAAGTCATCCCTTGAATTGCTCCAATGGCAAAAATCCACATTCTCATTTTTCACCAAAAGCTTTCCCCTGATCAACTTTCAAGTCCTTCTGCTTCGTACCTTGAGTTTCTAAACAGGTAATTGCAAGAAGAGCATAAAGACTCTCCTGCTTGGCCTCCAGAATTTAATCTGTCATCAAAACTTCCACATTTTCTCTAAGCTGTTCCCTTCCTCTTCAACAATCTCTAGATCCCGTCATATATTTTCACACATTTTCCCACTAAATTCTCTCCACCTTTTATCTTGTTAAATTTGATCACACCCCCCACCCCTTCTGATGCTAAGAACATGGCTCTTGTTTTGCATTTGCTTTGTTCTGGAATGATCTAGGGGCTACACAATCTCTCTCCCCCATTTCTACAAGGGCTGTCTAAATTCTTGCCTCATTTGAAATGTCATGGATGAAGGTCAAAAGTCCAAGTCAAAGGGAATCAAGGGGTTGGTTACCATTCTTTGCCATAACTCTAGAGCAGGCGTCCTCAAACTATGGCCCGCAGGCCACAAGCGAGTGTTTTTGCCCGTTTGTTTTTTTACTTCAAATTAAGATGTGTGCAGTGTGCATAGGAATTTGTTCATAGTTTTTTTTAAACTATAGTCCGGCCCTCCAACGGTCTGAGGAACAGTGAACTGGCCCCCTGTTTAAAAAGTTCAAGGACCCCTGTGAGAATAGCCATATTTAAAGGATAATGCACATAAAATAAAAATACAACCCTCCCCTAATTCTTTGATTCAGGGGAATGTTTCCAGTCCTTTTTTCTCCCCTACTATTTTGCAGGGTTATGTTAGAGGGATTAGTAGGAGTATCAAGTCAGCTTCTGAATTTTTCTCTCTTTTTTTGGCCACCACTTTTAAAAGATTATAGCATGCGTCTATGCCTCTCATTTGATTTTATTTATTTTCAAATTATTTTTCTTAGGTTTTGGCAGATGAAATTTAACATCTGGCTTCACTTTGCCACCCTATTCTGAAAGGATTTATTATTCCCCAGGTTTTTTTTTTTTTTTTTGAAGTGGGAGGATAACTAGTTAACTGATTACTTCTCAAAGTCAGTTTCTCAAGAAGACCTTACCAGTTCTACTTATATTAAGGTTGGGAAATAGTGATGATAACCATAAAAATACAATAAAGGATCATGGAATACATTAGTGTTCTTATCCACTCAAAAAACTCCCAGGGCCTAGAAGAAAACAGGATTAAAGTCCCCAAGGTAGATACTGATAAGTTACAAAATAACCTCAAGTCTAGCCACTCTTCACCTACTCAACCTGAACCTATTCCTTTTCTTTTCTTTTTAATTGTGGTAAAATACCCAAAACATAAAGTTCACCATTTTAATGATTTTTAAATGTGCAGTTCAGTGACATAGAATACATTCACATTGTTGTGCAACCATCACCACCTCATCTCCAGAACTCTTTGTCTTGCAAACTGAACCTCTGTACCTATTAAATAATAAGTCCCCATTCATTCTCCCTCCCTTCAGCCCCTGGCACTCAGCTGTCTACTTTCTGTCTCCATAAATTTGACTATTCTAGGTACTTCATATAAACGGATTCGTACAGTATTGGTCCTTTGGTGACTGGTTTATTTCCCTTAGCATTATGCCTTCATGGTCCATTCATGCTGTGGCATGTTCCAGATTTTTCTTTTTTAAAGTTGAATAATATTTCCTCATGTGTATATATAGCAGGTCCTCAAATAATGTTTTGTTCAATGTCATGTCATTACAATGTTTAAAAAAATTGATTCCTGTCTAGGGCTACTGTCTGTGTGGAGTGTGCATGTTCTCCCTATGTCTGTGTGGGATTTTTTCCTACATCCCCAAGATGTGCTTGTTAGGTGAACTGGCACATCTAAGTTGTCCCGGTCTGAGTGAATTTGGGCACGTGTGAGTGCACCCTAAGATGGGATGGTGTCCTGTCTAGGGTAGGTGCCCGCCGTGCGCCCTGATCTGCTGAGAGAGGCTCTGCCACTCGCAACTCTGAACTGGAATTAGCAGACAAATAATTATCTTACTTGTTCTTATTAAGCTCATATTTATTTCATCGTGTAGTATTAGAAGTGTTTTGGTTTTTATTTAGAAGTTTGGTGATATTTTTGTGACCAGAAATATGAATAAGAAATTTAATTCTTGTTATATCAATTAGCCTATGGTAAAACTGGTTTTATTATATGTTGTTTCACTTAAAGTTGTAGTTTCCAAGGACTTATCAACAATGTTAAGTGAGGATTTACCATACCGTGAACGTTCATTCATTCGCCAATGGACACTTGAGTGCTTTCACCTTTAGGCTACCGTGAATAATGCTGCTATGAAAATTGGTGTACAGATATCTCTTCAAGACCCTGCTTCCAATTCTTTGGGGTATATGGCTAGAAGTGGAATTGCTGGACCGTGTGGTAGTTCTGTTTTTAACTTCTTGAGGAATTGTCGTACTGGTTTCTATCAACTTATTCCTTTTAACTTAAAATATAATCTCATGCTAGGGAGCAACTTACGCTGGATTTGGGTTTGCTTTTGAAGGACTACTGAAAACAAGGTCTAGTGATGCTGGTAATGTCATAATAGCGCCTCAAGTTGGAAAAACTGTGTGGCAATTAAAATCAGCCTAATAAACAAAAGGGGAATAGAGCATATGAAACAAATGACGAACAGTGGATTTGGATCTAAGTCCTCCTTCCCTTCTTGGAACTGTGCTATGGATAATGCATACCTCTCCCCTGCTAGTTCAGGTGTCCCTGAAGGCTCTGGGTGGCTAGCACCTGGCAGAGCCTTGGGTGCTCTTCCCAGAGAAACACTTCCACAGGAGTGAGACAGCAACAGTTTGGAGTCTATTCATCATGATTTGGTATCCTGTGGATTTCACGGAATGAGTCACTAAGTTGGGCTTCCAGGATTCTACCCTGAGAAAAGTGGGCAGAGCTCTCTTTGAATTAAAAAATAAAAAACAAAGGTCTGGAATACATCTTGTGTTCCCCTGCCAGGCAGAGGCTGTCTGTGGAGGAGGCTGAATCTGCAGCATGGTGGGCTTTCTTTCCACATCTGCTAGCAGACTTTTCTGGGAAATGAAAGAACATATTTGTCCAGACTTCAAACTTGTCACTTCTCATAGGCTCCTAGGTTTGGCCCGAGGTTGCCAGTTTTCAGGTTCTAGGCTTAGTTTTTATTGACAAAATATAACTTCCAGCTTCAGAAATTGGGGATGGGGTGGGAAAGAGTGTGCTTATAGAGGCTTATGTTTAATTTAGAAAAATAAAAGAAAGCACATCAAGCTTCTTAGACATCAAATGGTTCATCTAAAACTGCATTTTGATGGGTTCAGTGTAAATGATCTCAAAACATGTGGGTTGAATTTTCCAGGAAGCACACATAGATTTAACAATCAGGAGAAAGGAGACCCTGACAGTGTTCATTCTCGGCTTTCTCAGACTCCAAACGCTGGGCTATTCCTGTGCCTGATGGGTTATCATAACCACACGCAGTTTTTTGTGATGATGGTGACGCAGAGGATGGTTGACTCAATAGTTGTCTCAGAAATGAGGCTTTGTCAGGGGCCAAATTAAGCACCTCAGACTGAGAACTCTACTTGAGCTCTAATAATTCAGGTTATTTCTCCATGTCATCAGATGTACCCATGACTCAGCCATTCTGATCCTCTTTGTCATTTGCCACATCAACATAATGATCACCAAGATCTCTGCCAGCGTCACCGCTTCACCGCCACTCAAAGGGCAGTACAGGGATGGCTGCACACTCACCCATATCCTGCTTCACTTAGGTAAGATGGCGAGGAAGGTGTCATAGAACAGAAAAAAAGCATAGACGTTGGGGTTGAGCATGGGTTCCAATCTCAGTGCTACCACTTACTAGTTTGTCTTCCTTAAACTCTGCTGCCTGATTTGTATCATAGTATTGTGAGAATAAAGGCAGTAACATGTGTGAAGTACTTTAAAGAGTAATGGGTACCTATAAGGTGCTTTATACGTAGTAATTGGTGTTGATAGGCATGTCCTTATTTCAATTTCTTTCTTCCTTTTTGTGTTCTCCTCTCTACTTCCAGAGGCCTCCTTAACAATCCACTGCCTTTTCCCTAGTGGTCTTGTGGTCCTGCTCTGTTCCCCCGGCCAGAGTTAGGAAATGCAGAGGCGTGTAAAAACTACCAGGGAGCATTTTAAAAATGCAAATCCCTGAGTCCCATGTTCAAGAGCTCCAGATTCTTAGGTTAGAGTGGGAATCTATATTTCAAATGAATGTCTCTGGTGATGCTGATGCGGGTCCAAGGCCTGCGCTTTGCAAACAGTTGCCTCCAGAACATACTTTTTGCAACCGTCAGAAACTGTGTGTCCTGTGAACCATGCATGTGTGGTCACAAATAATAATGGCTCATATTCGTGCCTCTCCAGTAGCATAGCACTTGATTATACAACAGGATTGTGTTGTCAGAAAATAGAGGGACACTCCCTGCCTGGATGGCAATTTTGACAGTGCTGTCTGTGTGCAAAGGGGGCCGGCTGGCAGTCCCAGCAGAGGGAATCCTTGAGTGGGCTGTGTCACATCAGTGACTGCTCTTATCCTAGGCTCTGCTCTTCCTTATTAAATACACTTGAGTGGGGGTTATTGCTCTGGGACTTTGAAATACTCATTTAGAGCAGTGGTTTTCAAAATATGGTCCCAGACCAGCAGGATCAGCAACACCAAGGAACTTATTAAAAATGCAAATTATCAGGCTCCTCCCTAGACCTACTGAATTAGCAAGTTTGGAGGTGGGGCCCGGCAATCTGTGTTTTCATAATCCTCGAAGTGATTCAGATGTATGTTCAAGTTTGAGAGTCATTAATTTAGAGGAACAAAAACATTATCCTTGTAAGCAAATGTCTAATTAATAACATGTGAATATATATAGTGTTTAGAACTGTGTCTGTCCCAAAATGCGTTAAAATAATACAGATTCTTTGTAGTATATGTTATACATGTACACATACACACACACACACACACACATACACACATACACATGCTGGTCCACACATAAAGGTATCCTGGACGTATACAGAAGAACTCTTTCTAGGAATTCTGAGAAGTGAAACTGGGAGATGGGGTGAAAAGAGAGAATTTTACTTTTCACATTATACTTCTCTGAACTGGTTGGTGTATTTTTTTAAATATGTGCATGTATTATTTTTATTTAAAAATGTTAACTTATGAACAACTACAAAAGAAATAACTAAAATAAAATACAAATAAATATTTATTAGATTTTGAGAGGGGGAAATATGCAAAGAAAGTAATCACAAAGAAAAACAGAATAGATTTACATAACAATATAAAACTTTTATAAATCAAAATGCCACCCATATAGACAAACACATGTAAAAGCAAAGCGACTAAAAAAGTGAATAGTCCCTTGAGAAGACTAATCAAGGGAAAAAGCAGAATGTCACAAATTACTAACAATAGGAGTAGAAAGGGAGACAATGCTATATATCTTATAAATTAAAAAAACAAAGAGGATATTATACATTTTTCTGGCCAATAATTTGAAATTTTAGATGAGATGCACAAATTACTAAAATAACATAATTTACCAAAACTGAATTTAAAAAGAGCTAAAAAATTTGAAGAGTGCTATACCTACTAAAGGAATCAAATCCATAATTTAAAAGAAAACTACAGGGCAATATAGTATAGCATCACGGATGAACTATACCAAACACTTCACAAAGAAAAAAATCTCAATCTTAAAAAAACTAAATAACAAAACCAAAAATCTTCTTAGGAATAGAGGAAGAGAGAATACTTCCCAATTTGTTTTATGAGACCTGTATAATCTTGACGTTAAAACCTGTCCAGGATTTTACCAAAAAAAAAAAAATATATTTACAGGCCAATTTATCTCATAAAAGTGAAAAAATAATAAATAAAATATTAGTAACACAAAGGCTAAAACATCACTGTAAAGTTGGTTTTATTCCAGAAATGCAAGATTTGCAAACATTCAAAAATATCAATAAATGTAATTTCATCACATTAACAAAATAAAGGAGAAAAATCATATGATTATCTCCATAGATGCAGAAAAAGCACTGATAAAAATGTAACATCCCCTCATGATACACTTAATAAACGAGAATTAAAAGGGACCTTCCTCATCTCATCAACAGAGCCTACGTTTTGAAAACCACCAAATGTTGTTTGACCAAATAGGGAACCCAGCGCCAGAATCTGGAAGAATAGTACAGCCCAAGAAGCTGATTTGGAAAACACAATTGGTGCTCTACTCTGTGCTGTGCCTGATGGAACAAAGATGGGACAACCCACCTTTTCCTCTGTCATTCAGAAATGGAAGATCTGTACCAAATGAGAAAAATGGACAATCTTCCCTCAATCCTGTGATGCTGCTTTCTCTTGAAGCAGTCAGTGTTGTTCCCATCTCCCATCAGCATCTCTCTTTTGCATTTGGCAGAATAAAACACTTTCAACAAACAACTGGGCAGAAGTAAGGAAGGACTGCATTTCATCCTGAGAGGTTTGATTCCTAGAAACAAAATGCTGTGGTAGAAGCAGTCAGGAAGCACTGGCGGTGCATGGGGACTGTTGTGCTCTGATTCCATCTGTTCCGAGCATCCTCCAGTCATGCGGTGGGGCAGGGCAAGATTCCATTTCATTCCGGCATATCCATGTTAGTTGAAATCCTGCTGGAAACTGGAAACCAGATAAAAGCTGTGTGCATTAACTCTTCGTACGCAGACATCAGACATGGATCTGAGAAGGTGACTCAATCCACCCAAATAGATCAAAGCACCCCACGTGGAGGGGGCCAAGTGAAAAGTATACATTCTATGTATGCATTAACTAACACGCTATCTACACGGAGCTCACCTCATTCTAGGATGAGAGAATAGGGTAAAATGTGAGTCTTATGGGGAAAAATTGCTAAGTAAAAGGAAGAAAGCATTATTTTCAAGATTCAGAGTCAAGACAGACCTCTAAAAATGGTTTATCATAAGAACCAGGAGAACGTTGTTTGATGTGCCCCAAGGATGCCAGAAGACATGGTTTTAGAAAATGAATACAAAAAAATAAAAAAGAGTGTAGCCGAGTTGAAAAAGCAATGGCATTAAATGAAGAGACACATATGAGAGAAGAAAAGAGAACAGAAAAACTAAAAATCCCATAGTAATCGTTCATTTATTATTTATTCAGGAAACATTTATTAAACACGTATGATGTGTCAAGCACAGAAATAGAAGCAGTAAGGAGCAGAGTTAACATGGTAAAAATTGAACCATGGATATGGAAGACAAACTTGAGAAGATTCTCAGAAATTCAGGGAGACACACCAAGAGGGGAAAATGAGAGATGATCGGCATGGAGGACAGAAATTGGAGATCTAGGCTAACAGTAACAGATGCTTCTGGAGATAAAAACAAGGATAATTAGAGTGCAAATTATGATCAAAGATAAGGAAATTTGCCTAAGCTTAAAAAGTAAAAACAAATAAATATGCTATATAAACAGAACAGAACTAGTTTAATACATTCCAGGCAAAATCAATGAAAAGTGAACCACCTTTAGGCAGGCATAACTTGAAATTTTAAAAAAATTAACAATGATTTTCTCTTTTCTTTTCTTTTCTTTTCTCTTTTCTTCTCTTCTCCTCTCCTCTCCTCTCCTCTTTTCTCTCTTCCTCTTTCTCCTCTCCTCTCCTCTCCTCTCCTCTCTTCTCTTCTTTTCTCTCTTCCTCCCTCTCCTCCTCTCCTCTCCTCTCCTCTCCTCTCCTCTCCTCTCCTCTCCTCTCCTCTCTGACAGAGTCTCGCTCTGATGCCCTGACTAGAATGTATGTAGTGGCGCCATCATAGCTCACAGCAACCTCAAACTCCTGGGCTCAAGGGATCCTACTGCCTCAGCCTCCCAAGTAGCTGGGACTACAGGTGGCACCACCATGCCTGGTTAATTTTTTTCTATTTTTGGTAGAGATGGGGTCTTGCTCTTGCTCAGGCTGGTCTCAAACTCCTGACATCAAGCAATCCTCCTGCCTCAGCCTCCCTGAGTGCTAGGATTACAGGCGTGAGCCACCTGTGCTTGACTGTTTTTTTAAAATGATTTTAAAAACATTCAAGCAGGTACTCAAGAAAGAGTACCTAGGCACCATTCACATGTACAACAAAATGCCAGATGAAAATGTAGCAAAATTGCCAAGGTTTTGAGGGTAAATGGTTATAAATAAGTTTATAGACAGCGTAACTGTGTATAAAAATGCAAAGACAGTTTAAAATATGTTAGAGTTTGGAAAATAGAATGAAATACTATAGTAAGTATTCCAATTTATGGAGGGTTTGGGATACAGTAGATAGCGTCCATCTTCTCTTCCCAAGTTCTAAACTGATTGGGAAACACTCAGGAGTTGGGCAAGTGGACAAAAATACTCCCCTTGTATTGCTGATAAACCTTATATTGGAGAATTCATCATATCTATGGATTACTGGGTTTCCTAACTAAAATCTAGCACTAGACAGCTGTCCTCATACATGTCTCCCCCATGTGAGTGCCTTTCCTGGTAAATATTCTGCATGAAGGGGCTGAGCAGAACAATGCTTCCTGAAGGCAGGCTTGGTTCAGAAAGGATGGTGCAATTCCAGACATGTCTGGTTTTTAGCCCAACTTGCTAGTCAGATAAGTACCACTCCACTCCCACTCCTACCCTGGGAAAAGGGGGCCAGGAGTTTTCCCCCAGTGCCATTGGGAGGAAACAAGAGGCATCCCCTTTCCCCCCATTACATCCACCCACACCTCCCCTCCCTGCCCGACCCCACCCAGTAATGCATCTGCCTGAGAAATGAGAGAAACTGAAAAGCTGAAGATTGGGGAAGTTGTGATATAAAAGATCTGGCATTTATGCTCCTTGTTAGAACCTATACTAAGGGAAAAAAAAATCTGAACTAAAGACAAAATTTACATTATTCATTACAACATTATATATTATTTAAAAATAGCTATGTACTATTTATAATGGCAAAATACTTAATGCAAACGATTTAAATGCTCATCTTTAGGAAATGGAAAAATCATTCTGCCTTAAAAGGGTTTTTTTAAAAAGGGTTTTTAACAACATGGGGAAATGCAGGAATCATAATGACATGTAGTACAGGAATTATAGATAGGTTTTATCTCATATGTCAACTAGAATTGACTGCAAGTGCTTTTTTTTTTACCCCCAGATAGATTTTAGATTTTGAGGCCATATCTGGGCCTCAAAGAATGCAATAGGAAGAAATGGTGTGGACTAGAGTTGATGTATATGGGCTGTGGTTGTTTGGGGTAGAATGAGGGTCAGGGTAGGGAATGGTGTGGTACCTGCCAAGTATTTGCCATCCTCCTTATGACATAGGTTCAACTGTGCAGGGAGAAGAATGCAAATTGAAAAAATATGGAAGGAAGGTATATCAAACTATAAATAGACATGGTCTCAGGGAGTCTGGAGCATGTATTGTGTTTTCCTGCCTCTCCTAAGTGTGGTCATTGTGCATCTAGAGCTGGGCTCTCTGCGGTTGAGTCCTAGCTCTGCCAGTTACTAGCACATGTTACTTAACCTCCCTTTGCCTCAGTTTCCTCTTCTGAAAAAATGGTGATAATAATCGCACCTACCTTGTAAGGTCACTACTCAGGCAGATGAGCCAAAATTAAATAGTTAAAATATTAAAACACATAATGTAATTAGGAGAGTGCCCATCACATAGAGAGCCCCATACAAGTTTTAGCTGTTATTGTTATTAGTTGTAGTACAGTGAGCAAATACTACTTTTATAATGAGATAAAGGGACCGAGCAAGGTGGCTCACGCCTGTAATCCTAGCACTCTGGGAGGCCGAGGTGGGCGGATCGCTCAAGGTCAGGAGTTCGAAACCAGCCTGAGCAAGAGCAAGACCCCATCTCTACTAAAAATAGAAAGAAATTAATTGGCCAACTGAAAATATATAGAAAAACTTAGCCGGGCATGGTGGCGCATACCTGTAGTCCCAGCTACTCGGGAGGCTGAGGCAGAAGGAGTGCTTGAGCCCAGGAGTTTGAGATTGCTGTGAGCTAGGCTGACGCCACGGCACTCTAGCCTGGGCAACAGAGTGAGACTCTGTCTCAAAAAAATAAAAAATAAAAAATAAATATATAATGAGATAAAAAGAAAAAACAGGAACGATAATGCAGATATATGAACAAATGCTTGATAAAATGGTAGGTAGCAAAGGCCTTAATATATTATTTCATGTTTAATTTGAATGTAACTGTGTGAAACTATATAGTTAAAACTGTGCATGTGGGAAATATTTGAAAAGAATATTAAAAAATGAAAGACTTTTAAGAGATTGAAATTATGGGCTTTGGAAACCATTTCCTTTTAGGTCTTTATTATTTAAAAATATGCATGAGATTTTTAAAACCTCACCCCCAACCCAGGCCTTACAAACAAATGTCTTCATCTGTAGTATATGTCTTTAATTTTGTTTGCTCAGCATCTCTTTCCCTTGTTCTGAGAAGAACAGCCCCCTTTGCTGGGCTTGATACTCCTTGTTAACAGTGGGGTGTGTACAAACCCTGTCATAGCTGATTGGCCCAAGGGAGGGCGCTTGCCCCAAGTTGAACCAGTTAGAGCCCTTCCCTGGGGAATTTTGAACTTGAGTCTAGAGAGAGTATGATTCCGTATTTCTCTCGGGTGCTAGGAACCATAGTTTGAGAGCATTGGCAGCCACAGAGAGTGAGTCTTCTAGTGAGAAAGGGTAATGCTGCACACAGAAGCAAGAAGTGAGTGAGAATTTTAATATGTATGTATATATTTGTCATATATATGTGTGAGAGAGAGAGACAGTTCTCTGATAACATTTATATCCTTGGTCTCATTGTTCCTCTATCCCTACCTTTTCTATAATTTCATTGTTTAATATATTTCCTTTATGGAGAAATCCCAATATCATTCCAAAAAATTTCCCTTTTGCCTGGGATAGTTTGCACTGGTTGCAACCAAGAACCGAAACTAATTTATTATGATAGCTTTATGAATAACAGTAAAAAATAGGGAGCAGTCCAAATGTACAATATTAGGGAATGGTTAAATTGTGGCATATCATGATGGGAAATTATGCAGTCATTAAAATAATTCCATCAAAGAGTATTTGAGAAATCATTTGGAATATTATTAACTGAATTAAAAAAAAAAAAGGAGACTACATGATATTGGCAGAGGGATGGAGATTAGATGAAATCCAAGAAGAAAGACCAGCACATGCAGAGACCTTGAGGTCTGATGAACTTGGTTTGTCAAGGTACTGACAGGAGGCTCCTATACTTTAAACAAAGAAAGCCAGGAAGAGCATGGAATGAGGAGGAGAAGATGGGAAGATAGGTGCTGAGGGCCATTGTGAAGGGATTGGATCCTATTTCGGGGCAATGAAAAATCATGGCAGGGTTTTGAAGAGGGGGAGTAACATGAACAACTTACACGTTTAGCTTTTGGGGAGAGGACATACTGGAAATGGACAAGAGAGGAAGCAGGAGAAATGGTGGGGAGGCTATCAATTATATTCCACACATGGACAGTTCCAATCTGGGGACCTGTAATCATTATGCCAGGACCATAGTTCCAGCCAGGGCTTCACTGGGCACACCAGGATAGATGGCCACCCTCGCTATTATATTATACTACCAGGCAAGTAAACAGTGGGGACATGAACTAGAGTGGGAGATTGGTAAGAATTTTAGCCATGGATGGTTTAAGGTTGAAGCTCAGTCCTGGATTGGCTACATTTGGCATTATCATCTTTTGATGTTTATTCTCTTGCCTTATTATGTTTCATAGGTAGTTTTTTGGGGGGGCGTTAAATAGTTTTAGATGAATAGTTCTCAAATTTTAGCATATATCAGAATCACCTAGTGGCCTTGTTAAAACAGATTCCTAGGCCTCACCCCTAGAGTTCATGATTCAGTAAGTCTGGGGTAGAGCCTGGGAATTTGCATTTCCAACCAGTTCTTGGGTGATGCTGGTGATGCCGATCTCGGAACTCAGCTTTGAGAACCATTGTTTTAGGTGTATATTGACTGTGAAGCCTATTCAAGTTCTCTCTGTACCAGCTTAAGTCCAGTTTCCAATATGTATGTTTTGTGCCTTTCTTGTGAGTTTCTGGTTTTTGTTTTTTACATGTCTCTGTTTCGTTACATTCATGCACTCATGAATTGCCCTACCCAATTGAGAGGGGAACACTTCTCAGAGTTGTTCTCCGTCAGGAATGCTACGACCGACCATTCTTTTTATCTATTGCACTTTGTTCTTAAATACACTTGGCTTAGTTTTTTTGATGATGATGACTTTAAAGCTTTCCCTTGTAAATTATTCCTAACCCCCAATTTCCAGTATCCATTTTTAATAATTCTGCAGTTTTCCTGTGCTGGCCAATTGCTGACTAAGCTCACCTTCGGCTCTTTGTAACTATTCCTTGAAACTGAACTTTTACTTCAGCCATAGTACCTGAGCTCTTGGGCTGTCTTATGCCTGAGGAACCTCATCCTTACCTGCAACGCTACAAACCCAGTGACCTCTTTGGTCCTATCTTCTTGTAGATCTGTGTGGGTCACTTGGCTTCACTGAGCATCAGACACCACTGACTGCAATAAACCACCTGCCTGTTACTTCGCTCTGGCCTGCTTTGACTCTCTGCTTTGTCTCAAAGTTCTCTGCTGACTTTGGGTCCCACAAAAACCTTTGGATTCATCACTTGTCAATCCTACTAAGTCCATGTAGGAAGGCATTACTTTTGAGAACAGTGTTGCCAGGGAGACTTTAGCCTGCAAATAGCAGCCACTTTTCTCAATAGTCTTTTCCTGTTCCCGCTTTCAAAATTTTTCCCCTTTTTCACAGCTTCAGGGTAAGAGACAAAACAGCTGTGCTTTATGTTTGAAAACTGCAACTCGCATTCAAAATGCTGTGATCCCAGCAGAAAGCCTGCTTTCAGCACTTTTTTTGGAGAAGTAGGCAAAGCTTATTTTTTTAAAACGTAACTTTGTGTTTTAATCACACGAGTAATACTTTCTCATTGTTGAAAATTTGCAAGATACAGAAAGCAAAAATCGGAAAATAACCCTGGATGATCCAAACAATATAAACCACCCAGAGATAACCTTTTCAGCACTTTAAAATCCTCTAATTTATATTTTTTAGCAGCAAAAACTTTCCTTCAAATAAAATCATACTGAGAAGCCCAGTATGGAAACTGATGAAGCTGGGTTGAATTGGAGGCGGGGAGCTTGGGCCCAGCTGCTCAATTTGACCCTCACCGTGCACATCAGGCCCCCAGGCCCCCTGCTGGGTGTTCAGCCTCCCCCAGACCCCTGTGAAGGCTGCTGCTCTAAGTCATTCCGGGGCAAAGCTTAAGCACTACAGATGCACTGCCAAACACATTCTGGGCTTGGTGCTCTGATTGCGTGGGGGTTGGAGCAGAGGCTATTTTTGCCCTGATGAGCCTTTCAACTTTCACATATTCCATCTTTTCTTAGAGCCCATATTGCCCCCAGTCTAGATCTGTGGTGATTAACGTGGGGCTCCAACACCCTCCAAAAGTATATATCCATGGCTTTAATTAATGTAGAGTTCATGTGAATTATTTTTTTCTTGATAATTAATATTTTTGAAGATCTCAGCAATTTCTAGTTCAGAAATACAGTTGGAAACTTTGAATTTAAATAGTTAAATAATTAAAGGGTTAAATATTTAGAGACAAAGGAGAACATAACTTAAGCATATTTTTCCCTATTGCTTTTAAACTTGACCTTGATGTGTCCATCACATATTATTATTTTTACAATTGATTGCTCTTTGGCTCCCCCAACACCCCAATTTAAATTGAAATGTCTCACATCTAATATGTTAACATGACTGTTATGAGACAATCACATGACACGTAAAACTAACCTTGGAATAAAAATTAATGATAATGGCACTAATTTCTTGCAAAGATGATGCTTTTTACCCCTATTGTTGGTATAACACAGTAGGCCATATTCCTGAAAAGTTATGTTTTAAAAACTTTGGTAATTTCACTTATTTTAAGTGTACGAGCAATATTTCCTTGAAATAAGGTCTTACAATAAGTGCATGCTTTAAAAAAGTGATAGTGCTTTTGTAATGGTAACCCTTCTGTAGTGTGAATAGAGCTCTGTATTTTGTTGTTGTTTAGGTTCCCATCTCATAGCTTGAATGTTCTGAAAGTTGGGCTTGTTGCGTATTGGCTGTTCTTGATTAAGTGCTTGTTCCATACGAAGGCTAAGTCTCATGCTTAGACTGACAGACATACAGCTAATATAAATTCCTCTCACTTCTAGAACATTCCCTACCCCAGCTGGTAGCACACAGTTTGCTGAATTCAAACCTTTTGATTGTGGCGAATTGGAGCTGGGCTGTGATGCTGATCTCATGACCCCACCTCAGCATCTTCGCCCCCTTAGGATATACAGGACATTCTATGCCCCGTTTGTCCCTTCTCTTGTGTCCAGGATAAAATTGATTACAGAATGAAGAGGATAAATTGTGATACACATGTGTTAACTTTCTAAATTTCCTGCTCCTTCAGGAAGACCTCAGTTAGTTTCATTTAATATACCTTTGTTTTTAATGATTGTTCTTAATGTATAATTGATGCACTGGTGCTCTCCTTTTAGAGGATGTTCAGGAGAAGAGGCAAAATTCCATGGTTAAAAGTTTTGAAGAACAAAATTAACGTGACAAGAAGCATCCCTGTGGCTTTCTCCTCAAGTGTCCAGGCGGCCCCCTCTGCTCCCTGGAGCTGCGGTCCCCCTAGTGGCTCCTCCGTGATTTCTCCTCCCAGTGCCTCCTATTCAGCCGGGCTGCATCGCCCGCCAGCTGGTCGCTCCAGTGTGTCTGTCACAGCAAATTCTGCATCTCTTTGAAATCAGTTGAATTCAGGGCTTTTTGTTCCATGCTGCATGGCTTTAAATGGGGGAGGGGAGAGTCCCTGAAGCATGGAAACAGTAGGTAATTAAAATTCTTCACTTCCCCTTGTTAGATGCCTGCTCTCTTCAGATGAATCCTTTCTATGTTTTGGCTGAGAGAACCCAAGTGACATCAGGTGTGCAGAGACAGGGACACATGCTTGTTTAGGATACAGCACCTCCAGTGGTCCTCTCTCTCATCACTCCTCTGTGTGTCTGCTCCAAAGCTGTTATGCTGCAAGGAGCTAAGCAGTACTTTTAACCTCTTGACACAATTTGGAAATATCTTAGAGGGCCCTGGGCCTGAGATATTTCTTCTGTTGAACTGGAGACAAGCCCATTGAATGCTAGACCCCTTTGTCTTTGTAACCATGGTTCTGAGCATAAAATCTTACATATAGTATGTGCTTAATAAATACTGATTGAATAAATTAATGAATAGGTACAGGTGTGTATATAATATCCCATTTCAACTCAGATTTCACAGGGGAAATCCATTATATCCTTTGGCATACTCTTTTTCTAGAATCATTGAATACTGGGGAATAGTTCTGGAAGAGATAAACACAGTGTTTAATAACAAAGTATTCCTGACTGTTTTTCACCCCTTCTTGAGGGACAAACTAAAACTCTATGGACACAGACCATGTCTGCTTGTGGACTGTAACATTGTTTTAATCTAGGATGCAAACCTGCCGACAGTAGTGATATGGGGACATTGAACCTGTTAATTTTGGGCTCTTATAGATAGCCCAATAATCTGACCTATACACAACATGAGCGTGGTGCCATTTCAGCAGTGATATCCAACGAGAGGCTAGAAGAGCATCTGTCAAGGGTGGTATAAAGAAAAATTCAGCACAGAGTAATGCAGAACTAGATAAGCTCAAAGGTCCCTACCAGCTATAATGTTATAGAAGTCTGTGATTCTTATTCTAAATTATAAAATATTCTGGTCTTTTAAATGGAGGGCTATAGGTCAGTGCAACTAAACAGTAGTCTCCACCAAGGAAATTATTCCCGTCTTGAGCTAGAATACTTCACGCATGTCCCTACAACTCCAGCCTTCTCCTCCTACCCTTTTGATATCTTTTATTTTTCTATTCTGTCATATGGATCTCAGATCATTGCCAGGTGCTGCTTTTCCTGGATGAGATGCTCCACCTGTGGGTTGACATGACTCCCCCCAAAACTCCTCTTCTGCAACCCCTACCCGTATCTCTGACATTGTCTTGATCTTCTGCTCCACTTTGACAGCTACCCTGCCAAACTGGGGCTGGGGTGGGTGAGAATAGAAAAATCCCCCCCTACTATCTAGCAAACTCTGTCACTGCACCATAACATAGTTCTCCCTGTGTCTTCTGATACTGTTTTTCATCTGGCTAGATATCTTAGTTGTTGCTCTTTGCAAACTGAGAAGCAATCTGTACTGGAAAGCTAAGTAAAAGATAGTGCCTTATTTTCTCCTCAAGAAAGCTTTTGTGTGTCCTGACAATTTTTGTTCACAGGACGAGTTTCTTCCCCATCTTCCTCAAAAAATGGTTGATGGGTGGCCACTGAACCTTGGCCATCTGGGGGGTCTAAGCCTTTGGGATCAGACATCAGTCCCAATAGAGCCAATTACTAGCTCTCCTCTTCATTAGACTCTCATTGTAAACAGAACCGCTACTGGACAGGCTCAACACTAGAACGATGCACCTGTGTTTGCAGTGAGTATTTACCTAGCTGAGGATCTGCAAGTGTATATGATATATATCTATGTATATAGGTGCACTGAGATATATGTGTGTATAAAGTGAAGAAATTATGTAAGTTTCTTGCTAACTTTGTATGTATGTGTGTTGGGGGGCGGTGCATGGGAGGTGAGTTAGGAACTGCTGAAATTTTGCTTCTCACGTTAAGTATTGACATTGCATCTCTTGTGTTGGAGAGGCAGCATAGTGACTCAAGGACGAGGCCAGACAGACCACATGTCAGCTCTGCCACTGATTAATCCGTGAACTCATCCAGAGTTACTTAAGCTCCTTGAGACTCACAGGGCTGCTAGGAGAATTAAATGTGCAAAGTGCTTAGCCCAGTGACTGGCTACTCAGTAAGTGCTTACAGTAAGTGCTCGCTAAATTGAAGTGCATCTTGGTGATTGCAATAATTAGTTGTAGACTGTGGAGGTGCTTTAAGCACTTTTTATCCATGTGGTTTAAAATTTAAGATGCAGAGTGAAGAGTGACATATTCCTGTAGCAGGATACTTTATGAAAAATTTCACTCTTTTTAGGGAAAGACTGTTCTAGCTGCTACTTAGTATTAAAAAAATCACTTTGAAACAGATTTTCCTGTTATTTGAATGGTCTTGATTTGTTATGGAACTCTACCCCAAGCATGAGTAGAAACCTCGTCCTTTCTGAGTGGGTTAGCAGAAGCTATGTCACTGCCTGGACATGCAAGCCCCTGGGGATGAGGGGGACAATTGGCACAAGGAGGCCGGGTCTACTGGGATAGAAGGAAACTATGGCTCCCTGAAAGAGTCAGGGAGTCCTGTTGAGATGGACCATTGAGATGGACCCTGGCTAAAGGTTCTTTGAAATAAAATTGCCCCAAAACAAAAAGTAGATGGGATTAGTGGATAAGTGCCTGGATCCGGCTCAAGGGAGGTGGTCTGGCTCTTTGAGATGGTTCCGGCTCTCCTGGGAGTAGCCATGTTATAATCTGAAAGGATTGGTGTCAAAGAGACCTGTAAGAGTCTGAAGCTCCCTTTACAGATTACAATGTTGGGAGGATTGTTTTCTTTCAATGAGCTGTTATAAAATGATCAGTACCATGTATGTACCACTGCAACCTGAATTTCTTCAGCAGGTTTTTCTATAACCTAGCACATGCTGGAGCTAGGATTAAAACAGAGATTTCCTCCACCATGCCAAGTTCTGAAACCATCATGAATCCCAGAACTGGATGGTACTTGTGTTTTAATGACTGGCACAATGTCAAGCCAAAAAGCTGATTCTGGATGTCTGGTGGAATTCCAGAAGTCAGTGAGTGGTTGAGAATGATTGGGGGGCTTGGAATAATGGAATGTTCCTGGTACTTCCAAAATCTAGATGGATAATCAGCAATTTAGCATACTCTGTGAATGGAGCTTGATAGAATCTGTATGTAACAAGACTCAAAAATTTCTCCAAAATTCTTCTGTGATCCTACATTCAGGGTGTCCTTTTAATGCTTCTCCACGTATTTCTGACTCCTGGATTGCAGCAAACAACACCATATGACACTATCACTCTCAGCGATGGTACCGGCATCTATCTCAGAATTTTAAGAAAACATAATCACTGAAAATTATCACAAATTATACATAAAGAATAGACTAAGGGAACACCTATGATAAACTCATGCTTTTGCTCACTTCAGTTATAAAGATACTAATTCTGCTTTGAGAGATTACTTCGTTTCCAGCAGTTCTAAATCTTATCTAATACCGTAAATTTTTCTTAGCATGTGCTTTAGAATGACATGAAAATTACTTGGCTTTTAAAAAATAGCTTTAAATGATGGTTTATTGGAGCAAGGAATAATTTGATACTATGTATTTCTTTGGGAAAGAAAAAAGTGTACTTTAAAAATATCAGACTCCAAGTCAAATTAGCATACTTTCAGAAATCTTAATCATACCCCCTTCTAACTTAATGATCATTAAATCTGTCTTGCAATCAATTTGAAATAAATCACAAAACAATAATGAATGGAACTGGCTATAATTTAGGAAAAACTTGGCATGCTGCATTAATAATAAGAGGATTTATGTGAGAATGGGATGAAAAATGAGTCCCGATATCAATGGTGTATGATTTACATAGGACTTGGGCTTGAGGGTACTTTGAAATTATAGGTTAGAGCTAAAGAACTCTTGAAAGAAGCTTTCTTTCCTTTTAAATGCATCCATATATTATTCTGTAGCACATACTCCAAACTTTAATATTGATTTTTATCATAAATTTAGTTTCAGCTAACTATTTATTGAGTGATGTTTCCATTTGCTTCAGTGGGTTGCAAGCAACAGAAATTAACTTAAGCTAAAAATAAATTATTGGAAAAGTGGAGGTCGCTCATAGAATTGAAGGAAAAGCTGAAAGGGTCAGTATATAGACCCTTCCTCTCCAGAGTTTGAGAGCAGATGAGAGGTATATATAGGATTTATAAAAATAAATATTAAAAACATCACCTTTATTACCTATAAAGCTAATTGGACAGTACAACTTTACATGTGTGGCCAAGTGGACTTATTACTACATTACTCGTGAATGAGGTCTACACACACAGATGTTGGCGCAGCGGGACAATGCAGGCCTCCCTCACAAAGGTAGGCTCCTTACCGCATGCATGGCAGAGAGCAAACAGAATGCACTCTCCCATTAGACAAGCAAAGCCGAAAAGACAAAGTGGCTAACTGAGGCACATCAGGCTGCTTCCACAATCTCACTGATCAAATATTAATAACTCTCTCCTGCAGAGAAGTAAGTAAACCAGAGCCCAGAAACTAATGGAAGTTTCTCTACATAGAAGCATAAGGCCAGGGGAGCACAGTAATGTCGTGTGGTTGTACAGTGCCCACCCTAGGCAGCTGTAATGTGCAGTCCTGTAAGTAGGTTCCCCTAACAGACCAGGCTAACATAAGAGCCTCGTCCCAAGGAGCCTTTTTTCACCTCTGCCTTTTCAAGAGGGTGCTGGTTTTGATACTCATTTTCTATCCCAACCAGTCCTTTGGAAAGGGTTCTGTCATTATTCGATAGGTTCTTACTGATTTATTTTAAACTTGACAAATATCATAACAATTGTATGTATTTATGGAGTGCAATGTAATGTTTTGATATATGTATACATTGTAGAAAGATTACATAAAGCTGGCTTGGCACAGTGGCTCATCCCTGTAATCTTAGCACTTTGAGAGGTTGGGGCAGGAGGATTGCTTTAGGCCAAGAGTTTGAGACCAGCCTGGGCAACATAAAGAGACTCCTGACTCCATAAAAAATAAAAATAAAAAAATTAGCTGAATGTGATAGTGTACGCCTGTAGTCCTAGCTACCAGGGAGGCTGAGTTGGGAGGACAACTTGAGCCCAGGAGTTTGAGGCTGCAGTGAGCTATGATGATGCCACTGCCCTCCAGGCTGAGTAACAGAGTGAGACCTCCACCCCACACCTCAAAAATAAATGAATAAATGAATAAATAAATAAATAAATAAATAAAGCAAGCTAATTAACATATCCATGTCCTAAACTTTTAAAATGCAGCCTTGGGAGTAAAGAGGGAACAAAATGGTACAAAGCCAAGAGAATGAAGAGAAATTTTGGGGGAATTTGGGGAAAGTGGTTGCTGGA
The DNA here is from genome assembly GCA_008086735.1 of Cheirogaleus medius. Lineage (NCBI taxonomy): Eukaryota > Metazoa > Chordata > Mammalia > Primates > Cheirogaleidae > Cheirogaleus > Cheirogaleus medius. Next base: position 14,263,980 of record VBSM01001044.1, on the reverse strand, counting down.
GAAGCTGAGAGGCAGGAAAGGAACAGATAGAAGAATGGGGGATTTCTAAGAATGTTTCTGAGAACTATTAGCCTCCACAGTGTTTGAGGAATTCAGTGAAGAATTTCAGTTGCTGTGAAATTATGTTTTGCTTGCTCGATTATATTTCTTTGACCATAATACACCCAGAAACTGTGTTGCCTTAGATTGAATATGAAGGGTGAGCTAGGGGGAGGTACAGGGTTTCCAGCTTGGGCTACTGAATGAATCATGGTGTCTTCAATTAGAATTTTTAAAAATCAGAAGGAGTGCTTAGGAGACATAGGCTACTTATTATTAGCTCTGTTTTTGCTTTGGGTAACTCAAATTCAACATGTCTTATTATTTTGGTGAAGGGGCAGTTAACAACTTTATTGAGATATGAACAACACATACCACATACAATTCACTCACTTGAGTGTTTCTAGTGTCTTCATAGGGTCATGCAAGCATCATAACAACCAATTTTAGAATATTTTCATCACTTAAAAAGGAAACTCTGCACGCTTTTGCTACCACTCTCAATCCCCCACAGCTCACAGTTTTAAGAAACCACTAATCTACTTTTTCTCTCCCTAGAGTTACCTGTTTTGAACATTTCACATAAGTGGAATTACATAATATGTGGTCTTTATGACAGGCTCTCTTCACTTAGCATGATGTTTTCAAGGTTTATCCATGTTGTAGTATGTATCAGTACTTTATTCCTCTTTGTGGCCAAATACTATTCCATTATGTGAATATACCACAACTTGTTTATTCATTCATAAGTTGATAGACATTTGAATTTTTTTCTACCTTTTGGCTATTATGAATAATGCAGCTGTGAACATTCATGTACAGGTTTTTGCACAGACATATGTTTTCGTTTCTCTTGGGCATATAAACAAGAGTGGAATTGCTGGGTCTATGCTTACCTTTTTGAGGAAGTGCTAGATTGGTTTCACAATGGCTGTAACATTTTATATTCCTACCAGCAAAATGTGAGGGTATCAATTTCTTCACATCCTTGTCAACACTTGTCATTATATGATGTTTTGCTTGTTGCCACCCTAGTGGGTGTGGTTTTGATTTACATTTCCCTGATGAGTAGTGATGTCCAGCACTTTCCATGTGCTTATTGGCCATTTGGAGATCTTCTTTAGATAAATGTCTATTAAGATCTTTTGCCCATTTTTAATTGGGTTGTCTTTTTATTGTTGAATTATAAGAGTTCTTTATATAGAATACTAGATATAAGTCCCTTATCAGATATATGATTTACAAATATTTTCTCCATGTTCTCCAAAGTACAAAAGTTTTTAATTTTGATGGAGTCCAGTTTATCTTGTTTCTTAATATGTCTATTTTTAAGGACTAATTATTTATGACCAGATGATCTTATTTTTGCATTTCTATTATATATACTTTTTTGACATCTTGCCGTTACTGAAAATCTTATGATCCACAGTATACATCCTACACCCTGATAAAACCTGCTGTTGGGTCTATAGTGCATCCCCTAAGCAGTGTTATATTTTAATTAAGGAAATGCAGTACTTTAGAACTTTTCTTGTTAGTCATAATTTATTATCAGTTATATTTTAATCTGACTCATGTTTTAGTCCTAGAGTTTTATTAGTATAGATCTTTATAACTTACACTAAATTCTATCAGACTTTTTCAGTTACTAGCACAGGCTTAAAGTATTTTTTTATCTAGCATGAAATTAAAAAAATAAATCTTTGTTCTTTTTCTCCTTTTCCTGAATGCAATGGCTATTTCAGTGAGGGACTCAATTGATATATTTGCTGCTAAAGTCTACTTTTTCTTCCACATTCTAGAAACTGAAAAAGAAATGTTTGTTTAGACATGTTAAGCCCTCAAGAAAACAAAATTCCCATTAATGATGTATTTCCAATTATAAGTTCTGCTTTGCTCTAAAAAGTGCGAAACCTTCCTTTTTTCAAAAGATATTTTCAGAAGTTACTCCTGGCTAGACAGAATTTAAGTCAGTATGTGACATTTGTTTGTTGCGTTTTTGTTTGTTTGTACACTTTTATTGCACTATGGTTGTTTCCTAATTAAGTCAAAATTCTCCTCTAAGCTATTCTGTAGTGGAGCTTATTGCTAAATGAAGAGAGCTGCAAAGTGACAGGGTCTTTCCAAAAACATTCAACTTTTATTTGCTATGTATATAATTCAAAATTAAGTGCACCATAAAATTCTACAGATAGTAACTTCTGAACATGGGATTTTTGTCCTGTAATAACACAGGATATGGCTACTTTTTCTTTCATTAGTCCTGATCTTCTAAGGAACTAGAAATGTTAAAAAGGAGATTGCCTTTTTGTTTTGAGTCCCTTTACCTTCCCTCTCCTCATCCACTTTGAGTCTTTGGAGTAAGCACTTGCCATTTTGTTCATAATCCCTACAGTTACAGCTGCATGACTGAGAATGGAAGCAACTACTGGCTGAGGAGGATAAAAAAATACATGTGTTCCTTTTTCTCAATAGCACCATCCCATATAATTTCAGTTGAGGGATATCCCAGGAAATTAGCTGTGGCAGGTAGTAGAGCCTATGTGTAACTGCTGTTGGTTTGCATATGCTCTGGGGAAGAAGGCAGTGACAGAATGAGGATGGCAGGAAGTCACGAGGACTGTGCCAGACCTGAAGGTTCACACCTTGTCTAAAGGACGCAACTAACTGTCCCCGGCCTAGCCCTATGTTACCATGTGGGAATGTGGGCTCAGTATTGCCAGACCTTCTGATATTTTAAAAATTATTTTTGTATTGATGCATAACATGTGTGGATAGTTTCTAGGTGCATGTGATAACTAATACAGATGATCACATGGTTTTTATTCCTGGTTCCGTTAATGTAATATATCATGTTTATTGATTTCCATATGTTGAACCACCCTTGCATCCCTAGGATGGATCCCACTTGACCATAGTGAATGATCTTTTTAATGTTTTGTTGAATTTTGTTTGCTAGTATTTTGTTGAGGATTTTTGCATCTATGTTCATCAGTGCTTCATATATCTGGGGCTTCAGGTGAGATGACACAAAAGCTGGGGGTAATGGTGGCTGGGAGCAAATATCAGCTAGAGGCTTTGTCTTTTGCATGTCTGGCAGTTCATGCTTGCTGTGTGCTGGGATGTCTGTTGGAACTATAGGCCAGAACACATACATGGGGTCTGTTGTGCTTCCTTCTAGCATGGTGGCCTCAGACTTTTCACATGGCAGGTCACAGCACCAAGGGCCAGTGTCAAAAGAACTGGTTGTGAGCAGTGTCATCTTTGATGACCTAGCCTGTAGTATAGCATCACTTCTACTGTGCTCCAGTGGGCCCCCAGCCACAAGCCCTCCCATACTCGAGGAGAAGATACATGGACCCTACCTCTCCATGGAAGAGGGGTGAAAGAGTTTGTGGACATGTTTTAAAACTGCCACATTTAATAACTTCTGTCTCTCTCCTCTCTCTCTACTTCTCACTCCCTTCCTTTCTCCTTCCCTTCCTCCCTTCCTCCCTCTCTGTCTTTATACGTGTCCCAGTTATCCCAGTGATATCTACCATGCATTTATGTAGTGGTATAGTGGTGTGGATCCGGGAATTCTTTCTGGAACCCATTTCTTGCTCTTGAGACTTACCGTATTTGGGATACTTTCACAATTGGAGTAAATGGAATTCAGTTTAATTGGATTCAACTAAAGCTGAATTTAGTGAGAAAAGTATTCTGTCAAAGGGCTGGGTCTAATTCATACCAACTTTAACTGGAGATTGAAAAATAGAAGGTTGTGTCCTACAGAGCAATCTGAGTACAGTCATCCCTTGGCATCCATGGGGGTTGGTTTCCAGGATCCACCTCCCCCACCTCCCGCAGATACCAAATACTTTAGGTCATCTCCAAATTACTTACAATACCTAATACAATGTAAGTGCTGTGTAAACAGTTGTTATAGTATATTGTATATGCTATGTTTTTATTTGTATTATTTTTTATTTATATTATTTTTATTGTATTTTTCAAATATTTTCGATCTGAGGTTGGTTGAATCTCTGAGGATATGGAGGGCCAAGTGTAATGACATTGGCTTCCGTTGTGAACCATTGCAATGCATTTTTAATTGAGTATTAGGGTGGGGCCTAGGAAAAAAGTTTATCTTTGCTGTTAGAAAAGCACCAATTAAAGAGAAAAAGAACTCCTGTGTCGGTAACTCTGCTGATTTGAGCCAATAGTCTCTGGATAGTGGGAGATGATTATTAAAGGATGGGACTAGTTGATAAGTGGTTTCAGGGTTGAATTACACAAGAAACAAAAGGAGAAAACTAACTAGATTTTTGCACTGATAAATCAGATTAATTGATTCTGGTAGTCCAAGTGTATTTATAATGTGAATAAACAGAACAAAAAGAAATATCCAGTGAGAGTCCCAGCAGAGTGTTCTCCTGGGAGAATCCACTTTAGTGTCAAAGAAAATTTTATTGGTCTTCATCCAGAACGTTTGAAAGCAGGCAGGGCTTTTGAATCCTGAGCATAAGGCTAAGTAAGCAGTTTGAAGGAAAAAAAAATGATAGATTTTTTCTTTCCTCAAAGATAATCAAATCATTTTCTTCTGGAAAACAGACTTGATCAGATATAATATGCTTGAGTTTGTTTTCCTTGTTAATTATTTGTTAGTGTTGCTCAAAAGATAGACATACCAATTCACCGAAGTCCCTAGGGTATGGCAGTCACCCAACATTGTCTGTGAGGATTTTCTATAGTAGAACCAATGCAGGAAGGATATTATCCTCAATAAAACGCAGCTTTGAAATTTTGAACTCAAACAATTTACAAGCAGGAGGGTGTACAATCTGACACACATACTTTATATTTCATGATCATGATCTTTATCATAAATACTTGACATTAATAAAATATGAAGCCAATGTTAATGAATTAGGTAGCATCTAGCATTTTCATGACTGTGTGTTACCATGCCTACCATTTAAAATAAATCTGTGCTCCTAGCGTTACATATGGACCAAAAAAAGAGGGAATGCTTGTGTTTTGAATTGGATAAAAATGAATGCAAAGCCAGTTAATAACTCATTCCTGTGTGAAATAAAATGGGGAAAAGGCAAATTTTAACTTTATGATGAATTTTTTGTCATGCCTTTTTCACACTTCAAAGAAATACAAGATAATGCCACAAACAATTGCCTACTTGATATTTACTCATGTAATAATGGTTGCCTTCATGTATGAGTATATATTAATATATACATCTCTCTATATATATCTCCTGTATTTGTACTAAAATTTAGCACAAAAGAGTAAATACAACACTGTGAAGGTAGATCTTTGCTGTTTGGGTTGCCCAACATTTATTCGCAGCCCTCTCAGTAACAGTCCCCAGTTGTCATTTGAGAATTCCCTTTCTACCTCCGTGTGCTCAGAGGATGCTAACTCTACTGTCACATTCAAGGATGGGTCCTGATAGACTTGAATCAATCAGCACAACCTCTTCTTCTGGCCACGGTGATTAGTGCAAGAACAATTTGGACCAGAGAGAAGCAAGGAGATGTGGCTGGGGTCTCTTTCCAGGCACTTTTCCACTTCTGAGAGCATTATCAGAAGAAATCCTCTTTTATGGTGGTGTAAAGATGCAAAAAAATCAAAAACAAAAACAAAAAAAAAAGCAGAAAGTCTACATCAGGGAGGGTAGAGCTGTGAGAATTTCAGAGAAATAGAGCCAGGGCCTTGATAACATTGTGAAGTGTCTCTGGATCAAACCATTCCTAAAGCCAGAAATACTTTTGGACTATGAATTCACTTGAGCCAACATATTCTCATTTTAGCTCTAGCCACTTTGGATTGGGGTTTCTGTTACTCTCAGAACAAAGCATCCTGAGTCTGAATAGGCTGAAACATCTAGCAAAAGAAAGAGCAAGATATTTAGCTGAATTGATCATCTTACTCACATATAAAGTTTCATAAGATAGAGTTCATAATATTTCAATGTCATGTTACATAAGGTAGCTTTTCTTCCTCCCATCCTCCTGCCCTGGTTCCTAGTCAGAGATATCAAGAAAGAACATTGGAACATTCTCATTTTGCCCTTTTGAGGAAAATTCTAGTGTTTTAATTCTGGCCAAAGCAAAGGAAACAAAGGAAACTGTCACCTTTTCAGGTTGTCACCTCTGATAGACTGACAGAGCTCAAAGAACGAACCATGTTAAGAAGAATAATGAGGTCCAGCCTAGGCTTAGTAGAATAGGTGAAGGCCCAACTGTCAAAGTCTATGGGTGCACAAAGCGGGGAGATGGCTCTATCATGCCATGCTATAGCTGTGTTACATAAGTTAATTTTTAAAAACAGTTTTATTGAAGTATATATTGAATAATGAATGGCACATATTTAAAGTGTACAATTTAATAAATTTTGACATATTTATACACACATGAAACCATCGCCACAATCAAGATAGTGAACATATCAATCACCTTTGCATGTTTGCTTGTGCTGTTCTGTAATCCTCCCTCTCTCCCCACCCTGGCACCCCCTACCAGTCTCCAGGCAACCACAGATCTGCTTTCTGTCACTGTAGAGCCTTTGCTTTTTCTAGAATTTTATATAAATGGAATCATATATTACATGTTCTTTTTTGATTGGCTTCTTTCACTCCCCATAATCATTGCCATGGTTGCTCATGGATCCTCAGGTTGCTCATAAGTGTACTTATGTGTAGTATTATGTGTAGTATTATGTACAATAAGTGTAGTATTATGCCCATGCCAAAGTCCTGTCATTTTCAACCCTGAGGACTCCATGTAGTTGATGAGTTGCTCATGTAGCCTGGAAATCTAGAGGAGTTGCAAACTTTGACAAATGGGAGAGATGAGCCACCTGACAAATTCTTCTTCATTCCTTGCTCAGAGAGATGATTGAGAATGCAGTAGCTTCCTAAGACATCACTGAAGAGACAAAGCAGTCCAACTGTTACAAAGCTGTAACCAGCTTGGTAATTGCTATGGTTTGAATGTGTCCACCAGGGTTCGAATGTGTCCACCAAGGTTCATGTGTTGGGAACTTATTCCACAATGCAACAGTGTTGCAAAGTGGGACCTTTAGGAGGTGATTAGGTCATGAGGTCCCTGACTTCACGGGAGGATTAATGCCATTGTGTCTGGGGTGGGTTAGTTATCATAGGAGTGGGTTCCTGATAAAAGAATAAGTGCGGCTGCCTCCTTCCCATCTCATGCTCTCTTGCCCTTCTGCTTTCTGCCATGGGATGACAGCAAGAAGGTCCTCACCAGAAGTGGCCCCTCAATCTTCAACTTTCCAGCTTGCAAAACCATGAGCCAAATAAAGCTCCACTGTTTATAAATTACCCAGTGTGTGGTGTCTGTTATAGCAGTGCATATGGACTGAGACAGTGCTGTCCTTCCATCGATTTGCTCTCACTCCTGCCTCACTTTCCTTTTCCATCCTTGCTTCCCTAGGATTGAACTTACCTAATATTTTGTTAACACCTAAGCTTTTGCTTCAAACTCTGTTTTCTGGAGGACCTGGGCTAAGCCAATTGATACCATTTATTCAGTGCTTACTATGTACCAGACACTATTTTAAGCACTTTACATTATTAATTCTTTTTTTATTGTAGTAAAATATATAAAACATGAAATTTGTCATTTTAAGCAGTTAAGTATGCAACACTTATTTTTAAAGTTAACTTTAAAAAATAAAGTAAAATGTGTATAGACCAGGACAGAATTCATAAGTGTACAGCTCAATGAATTTCTGTAAATTGAACACATCTGTTCAAGATAGAAGCACCAGAGAAGACTTCCTTGTACCTCTGCCAGTCATTATTCCATCTCATAGGAAGTCACCATTTTGACTTCTGTCACCATTTTTCTGCTTTTAAGTCATGCAGTAGAATCCTTTTATGCTTGAATTCTTTTGTTCAATATTGTGTTGCTAAGATTCATCAATAAATGTATATAGCAATGGATTGTCCATTTTCATCGTATATAGCATGTCATTGTATGATGATGTCATAATTTAGCCATTATACTTTAGTTAGAAAACATGCTCTTTATGATTTCAATTAATGAACGTGATGAGACTTTAGAATCCACTATAAGGTCTAATTTTATAAATGAAACATGCACACTTGAAAAAAAACATGTATTCTGAAGTTTCCGAGGTCAGTGATCTGCATATATCAATTAAGTCAAATTTATAAATCACATTTTCCAAGTCTTGTGTATGTCAACTGATTTTTTGACTGCTTATTACATCAGTTCATGAGAAATATATGCAAAAAATCTCTGTGATTGTGGTCTTGCCTAGTTCTCTTTTAAGTAGTTGGTTTATAAAATTTGTACATTTTGAGGCTGGTTGTTAAGCAAATAGACATTTAGGATTGTTATAACTTTCTGCCATCTTGACTCTTTTGTCATTATGAAATGTCCCTATTTATATCTTTCTGTGATAATTCTTGTGCTAATAGCAATTTTTTCTGATATTAATATTACTTCCCAGCTATCTTATGATTTAATATTTTACTTTCCATTTTGCCTTCTTTTAGATTTAACAAGTATTTTTCACTAGTTCATTTCCCTTCTCTTAGTAGTTAGTTATATAATATATTTTTATCCTTTTAGTGATTATCCTAATCATGGCAATAAGCAACCTTGATTTGTCACCCTAAATTAGTTATTTTACTACTTCCTGGACAATGGAAGAGCCTTATAGTTCTTTAACTCTATTTGTTACCCTTCCTCCAAATTCTCTTTATATTTTAAATTTCAGAAGACATTATGATTACTGCTATGAACAGTCAATATTGGTATAATTTTACTAACATTTTTACCCTTCCCAGTAGTTCTCTTCATGCACTATTGGACTTTCATCTTGGCATCATTTTGTTGTTGTTGCTGTTTTCACCTGAAGACTTTTCTTTAATATTTCTTTTGATGTGGGTCAGCTAGAAACAAATTCATATCAGTTTTTATTTATCTGAAAACATCTTTATCTTGCCTTCATTTCTTCTTTTTTTATTTTTTTAGAGACAGGGTCTTGCTCTGTTGCCCAGGGTGGAGTGCAGTGGCAAGATCATAGCTCACTCCAGCCTCCAACTCCTGGCCTTAAGCAGTCCTCCCTCCTTGACCTCTGAAAGTGCTGGGACTACAGGTGTTAGCTACCATGCCCAGCCATTTTCCTTTCATTTCTTAAGGATATTTCCACTGTATATAAAATTTTGGATCTGTGGTCATTTAAAGCTTATTAAAGATGTCATTCCATTTTTTTCCCATTGTTTCTCTTGAGAGGTCAACTTGCATTATTGTTGAAGTTTGATTTATTTTTTTCTCAAGCTGATTTTAAGCTTTCTCTTTATCTTTTGTTTTCAGCATTTTTACTAAGATTTTCCTAAATTGTGATTTTCTTTGTATCTATCCTATTTAGAGTTATCAGAACTCTTGAATCAGTGCTTGTTTTTTCAGGAAATTCCTAGCTAGAATCTCTTCTTGCTTCTGCCTTATTTTCTTGGTGGTCTCTTTGTTGGAGTCCTATTTCTCTATTTACTATGTTAGACCTTTTCACTTTTCCCACATATTTGCCATTTTCTTTTTAATTCTTTTTTCTGTGCTTCAGTTTTGTTATTTATTTATTTGGTATTTTTTAAAGAAAAAACAGCAGCAGAACACTCAAGGCCAACATTAACGAAAAACAGTTACCTCATTTCTTTTACAGAGAAATTAACAGAGACTTTTTGCCAAGATTACTAAGAATGGGACCATCTATGACTCTCCAACTCTTTGACAGAGGTGATAACCACTTAGAACATACATTCTCTCTCTCTCTTGTTTGGTGATGAATTCAGATACATTAAACTGCCAGTAATTTTACACTTAGACCTTGTATGGCACTAAGATATATCGTGGAATAGCCATTATACAAATTTATGGGTAAGGTTTTGTTTGTAACAATGATTAGGGAGGTGAGAGCATTACTGGCCTTTATTGGACTGGGGCTAGGAATGCTATATATTCTGCAGTGCAGGGGACAGTCCCTTACAAGAATCAATGGTTGTACATTTTGCATGACTTTCAACAGTTTTGCTGCAATATTCATGTAGGTGACATACCTGCTAATAATGATCTAATCCTGTATCCTTACATCCTTTTACATATGAATCCTAATTTTTTTTCACTATTTAGATAGCGATTGTATTCTCCATGAATAGTACTCAGAGGGAATATTGTGTTTGTTTGTTTGGAACTTTATGGAGTTAGCCACAATTTTGGAAAATCACATGAACTACCTTATTCTGCTCATGGTATTTTTGTTGCTTATACATGTCATGTTTTGCTAGCAATGCAATACATAGTCCGAATATGTATTTGATAGGATTTTATAGATGCAAACATCTGATTACTTCATTGGTCTTCTACATTTCATGATGAAATAATATTAAATATTACTTTGTTATAAATTGCCTTTATTTTCTCTTTATATTAAAGTTGTTGTATTGTTATGTATATTTATTTAAAAATAATATGTGTAAGTACATGATATTACTTACTAATGTTATTAATGCTCAATAAAATTATAATTTCATTGTAGGATTTTTGTTGTTAAAAAAGAGATCTGAAGTCTGATAAATTGAAATTAACTTGGGTAGAATCATGATATTTGCTAAGATTGATTTCAGCACACTGATAAGACTCAATATAAAGAAGGCCTTTTATTTATTTTTTATTTTAATTATTTTTTTAAAAAATTATTATTGTTACGTAAAGCGGCTGTAGGCACCATTAAGTGTCCATTGCCTCCGGGCCAGGAACCTTTGCGCCTTCGGTCGGAGTTGCCCATCGTCTAGACCCAGATCGGAACCTTGGTGCGGTGACGCTGGTTTCCGGCGGGCTCCTTAGTGCGCCGAACAGTTTGGGCCGAAGGACCATGAGAGGGCCGGAGCCGGGTCCCGAGCCAACGATGGAGGGGGACGTGCTAGACACACTGGAGGCATTGGGGTGAGTGTTCTTGGGGACACTTTTCCCCCGAAAACGTAACCTTTCTTTCTGCTTGGATCCTGCAACCCCCTTCCCTTGGGCCTCCGCTGGGCCCGCTTGGCCAGGTGCAGGCCTACTTCCTTGCCTTGCTATCTCCGGCGCCGACAGAGTTAAGCGGGAGGCGGGAGAGAAATCCGTTTTGGGGGTGGAGCAGGGCTGGAGAGCTGGGGCGCGTGGCCCCCTCTTCCAAACTTCTTTCCTCGAAACTCTGCTGCCGGAACCCGCGGGATGGCGCGGAGCGGCCAGGCCAGCCCTGTACCCGCAGGTGATATTTATGTTGACGTAGTTGTAGCGCGTGGAGGCAGGTGCTGGAACCTGAACTGCGGCTGGGGACTCTTACCTCCTAAAGTGTACAACATGTGGCTTACTTGGGCCTCGGAAACGAATCTCTCATACTTCTGTGGCCAGATAAAGTGTTTTTAGTCAGCGCGAGTCCATTCATTCAGTCATTTCATCTGTTGACTAACGGCGTATATATTACCTTGTGTTACAATATTGTGTTACATATTAACTTATTTGATTCATTGATACATAATCAGATATGTAAATTTCCCTTGGGGAAAATGGCAGTTTTCAGATTACTGTTAGTTTACATAGATGGGGAGGCTACAAAGAGTCTTGTGGTATTTACCATTCAAGGTGGTAAATTCTGTGAGAACTGGGGTAGAGGTAGGGTGATGTTAATACTTACAGGTGTGGGAATCCATAATTTCCTCCTCAGACTTATCCTGTTTTTCTTCACAGCCCTTGTCCCTACCCAGATTATCTTTTCCTGCCTGTTTATTTGTTTCTTGAACTCCCCTTCTCTCTCCTTTTCTCCCTCTTCTGCAAATCAGTTCCTGGAAAACTGATGCCTTGCCTGTTTTGTTCGCTGATGTATTCCCAGCAACACTCTAGAACGAGGTCCGTTACAATAAATAGTGGTTGGATGAATGAATAAATGAATGAAGAAAAGTTCAAAGAGGAGAGTGCAGGGTGGTAAGCATAGGACCAGTTAGTTGAGAGTTAAAAAATGCACATTAATTAAGGAGTTTGGAGTCATCTACACAATTGTTTACCTTGCTGTATGGTGCAGTTTCTTGATAGGGTAAGCCATGCCTTTGCGGTGTTATTATGAAGCTCAAACACTCCCCCTGCTACCTGCTTTTTTCCTGAAACAGCATTTGCTCCTCTATCAACTGTCTCTTTAGATAGACCCTGATAATATCTACTTTGCAGTGACCCAGTGTTACAGAGCTTTGCACTTAGTAGATCCTGAGTAAATATTTGTAGAATGAAAGAACAGAGCCATTGATTATTTAGGTGGCATTTTTACTTCTGTGAAATCCCTTGGAAATTCTTGCTTAACTTGGTTAAGGAAGTAACCACAACAAGAAATTAAAATACTCAGTAGAAGTATTTAGGCCCCAAATAGTTTGAGTTCCCAAGTACTCCAGATAAGAATAGTGGGATCCCATAGTTTATAAAAAGGGGAAAGTTGGTGCCTTTTTTTCCTTTGTTCCTTGAACTTATTGTTTATATGATAGGTGTTTTAGAAAATGAAGTTTGTTATCTTGACTTTTAAGGAAAATTAGTTTCAGATTATTGAACATGGAAAGTAAAACAGTTTACACACTTTAGAAGTATTTTTTCATAGTGTAACCGAAAACAAAATTTTGAAGTAGCCAAAAATAAGTAAATGGGAATTGATTAAATTAAAAAGCTTTGGCACAGCTAAGGAAATAATCAGCAGAGCAAATAGACAACATACAGAATGGGAGAAAATATTCACAAGCTGTACATTTGATAGAGGGCTAACCACCAGAATCTTCAAAGAACTCAAGCAAATTAGCAAGAAAAAAACCCAAATAACTCCTTTAATATGTGGGCAAAAGACACGAACAGAAGCTTTTCAAAAGATAGACAAATGGCTAATAAACATGAAAAATGCTCAAGGTCACTAATCATCAGGGAAATGCAAATTAAAACCACAATGAGATACAATAGAATGGCTTTTATTAAAAAGTCCAAAAATAGTAGATCCTGGAATAGATGCACAGAGAAAGGAACGCTTATACACTGTTGGTGGGACTGCAAACTAGTACAACTTCTATGGAAAACAGTAGGGAGATTCCTCATAGAATTAAAAGTAGACCTACCATTTTATCCAGCAATCCCACTACTGGGTATTTACCCAAAGAAATCATTTTATCATAAAGACACCTGCATTCAAATGTTTATTGTAGCAAAGTTCACTATTGCAAAGATGTGGAATCAACCCAAGTACCCATCAATTCATGAGTGGATTAACAAAATGTGGTATATGTATACTATGGAATACTCCTCATCTATGAAGAAGGAGGCCTTTTGCAACAATTTGGATGGAACTGGAGACCGTTATCCTGAGTGAGGTATCTAAGGAACAGAAAAACAAGCACCACGTGTGCTGGCTATTAAATTGGAACTAACTGATGAGCACACATGTGTATGGAGGGAAGTAAAACTCAGTGGAAAGCAAGCACGGGGGAGCAGGGAGGAAGGGATGGGTGAAAACCTCCCCAATGGGTCTGGTGAACATTGTCTGGGTGATGAGCTTATTTATAACCCTGACTCAAGCATAACAAAAGTGATCTATATAACCAAAAACATTTGTACACCCATAATATTTTGAAATAAAAAAAGTTTACATGGACTGTTTAGGGTCAAATCTGGATTTAAATCCTATCATCATTGCTTAATTACTTCTGATCTTACAGAATTCCTTTAATATTAACTTAAAAGTATTGCTGTAAAGATTGAATGAATTATGAATAAATATACCTTGCACTGTGCCTGGCTTGCTTCTTAAGGTAGGTATCCTAACCTCCTTAAGTCTTCATTTCTTTATCTTCAATTTGGGGATTTGAAAATAGCTGTACTCATCCTTCATTTGCTACAACCAGAGAATTTAGAGAAAAAGAAATGAAAATGGCCTCTAAACATATACAAAGATATATAGCCTTGCTCATAGGAGAAATGTAAATTAAAATTATACCAGGTGATCAAAAATCCAAAACTTTGACAACTTTGTTGTGTTATGGGGGAATAGGTATTCTGATATCTTTATGGTACAATCCATACAGAGGAAAATTTAATAGTAGCTAGCAAAATTATTAATACATATCTATATATCCTTTGACCCAACAGTTCCATCTCTAGGAATCTATCCTAGATATATGTTGACAAAAATTTGCCAAACTATAATAGCAAAACACTAGTAACAACCCATATGTCCTTCAGTAGATGCTGATTAAATAAGATGTGGTGCATCCAGACAGTGGGGTAGTATACAACTGCAAAATTTGATTGAATCGTATTTTTAAATACTGATTTCTGGTATATGTAAGAGTGAGTGTGTGTGTGTGTGTGTGTGTGTGTGTGAGAGAGAGAGAGAGAGAGAGAGCAGGAGTGAGAGAGAGAGCAAGCATGTATGTGTTTAAAGCAAAGAATAGAACAACATATAGTAGGCCACCATTTATTTTAAAAAGGAGGAAAAAACGCTTATATTTACAATGGAAGAACAACCTCAAACTAATAAATATAGTTACCTATGGCGAAGGTGGGGAATAAGAGTAAGATTGCAAACTAGATTTGTTTGAATATATTTTATTTTTAAGGTAGACTTTGAAACCATATTAATATTTTACATAATTATAAAACAGAATGAAGTGAAGTCAAAACAGAACAAAAGACAAATCCCTAAATATTAAAAGCAAAGTGAAACAAATGTCTACCAATATACTGAGTAGGAGGTTTAATCACATGGAAAGGAATTGTTTTTCTAAACATTACTGGAATATATTCTAAAGATAAAAAAATTAAGCTGTTTTCAGTAAGTTTATTGTTAGTAATAATGCTGGATTTCCTATTCTGAAACTATGCAATTTGTTTTTATATAATAGGGTTGTATAAATGTCATTAGAAACAAGAATTTTATTTTTACCCTTGATTTATTTCTTTAGAAAGTACTAATTGAATGCCTACTGTGTTCCTTTTTACAGTTATGTAGCATTTTATTTTTATTTTCATTTTTTTCAATTTGTGTAAATTTAAGAGGTACAAGTGAAATTTTGTTACATGTGTGAAGTCTGGGCTTTTAGTGTATCTCTCATGTGAATAATGTACATTGTACCTGGTAAACAATTTGTAATCACACACCACTCCCCCACCATTCTGAATCTCCAGTGTGTATCATTCTACACTTTATGTCCATATGTACCCATTATTTAGCTCCCACTTATAAGTGAGAGCATGCGGTATTTGACTTTGTGTTTCTCAGTTCTTTCACTTAGGATAACAGCCTCCAGTTCCATCCATGTTGCTGCAAAAGACATAATTTCATTCTTTTTTATGGCTGCATAATATTCCATTGTGTATATATACCATGTTTTGTTAATCAAGTCATCCATTGGTGAACACTCAAGTTGATTACATACCTTTGCTGTTGTAAATAGTGCTGCGGTAAATATACAACGTAGGAATCTTTTTGATGTGATGATTTCTTTTCCTTCAAGTAGATCCCCAGTAGCTGGATTGCTGGATGGAATGGTAGTTCTATTTTTAGTTCTTTGAGACATCTCCATAGTGTTTTCCATAGAGGTTGTACTAATTTACATTCCCACCATCAGTGTATAACGTTCCCTTTTCTCACCATCTTTGCCAACAACTGTTATTTTTTCTTTTTAATAATAGCCATTCTGACTGATGGTATCCCATTGTGGTTTTAATTTGCCTTTTTCTGATAATTAGTAATGCTGAACATTTTTTATATGTTTTTTGGCCATTTGTCTTTTTTTTTGCAAAATGTCTATTTGTGTCCTTTGCCCACTTTTAAGGGGTTATTTGGGTGGTTTTTTGTTGTTGTCGGTGTTGAGTTTGATTTCCTTTTGAATTCTAAATCAGTCCCTTGTCATTGCATAGTTTGCATATGTTTTCTCCCATCCTGCAAGTTGTCTGTTCACTTTGTTGATTATTTCTTTTGCTGTGAGGAAGCTTTTTAGTTTAGTTAAATCCCATTTGTCTATTTTTGGTTTTATTGCTTGTGCTTTTGAGGTTTCAGTCTTGAATTCTTTGCCTAGACTAGTGTCCAGAAGAGTTTTCCATAGGTTTTCTTCTAATATTTTAAAAAATGTTTTAATTGTCATGGATACATAATAGTTGTATATATTTATAGGATATATGTAATATTTTTGACACAGGCATGCAATGTGTCATAATCAAATTGGAGTATCCATCACCTCAAACATTTATTTGTGTTAGGAACTTTCTAGTTCCACTCTCTTATTTATTTTGCAGTATACCATAACTTATTGTTGACTGTAGTCATTCCGTCTTGCTGTCAAATATTGTTCATTCCATTGAACTATCTTACTACATTTTTGCACCCATTAACCATCTCCACTTTATTCACCCTTCCCTGATACCCTTCCCTCACTTGGAAACATCATTCTACTCTGTGTCTTTGTGAGATCAGTTATTTTAATATTAAATATTTAGCTTCTACATATGACTGAGAACATGTGAGATTTGTCTTTCTGTACTTGGCTTATTTTACTTAATATTCTCCAGTTCTGTCCATTTTGTTGTAAATGACAGAATTTTATTCCTTTTCATGGCTGAATAGTATTCAGTGGTGTATATGTACCATATTTTCTGTGTCCATTCACCCAATGATGGACATAGAGATTGATTCCAAATCTTGGCTATTGTGAATAGTGCTACAATAAACCTGGGAGTGCAGGTATCTTTTCAATATAATGATTTCCTTTTTTTGGATGTATACCCAGTGGTTGGATTGCTAGGTCATCTGATAGTTCTATTTTTAGTTTTTTGAGGAAGCTCCATACTGAGTTTTTTGAGGAACTCCATAGTAGTTACACTAATTTACATTCCCACCAACAGTGTATGAGCATTCTCCTTTCTTCACATCCTCACCAGCATTTGTTATTGCCTGAATTTTTGATAAAAGGCATTTTAATTGGGCTAAGATGATATCTCATAGTTTTGATTTGCGTTTCTCTGGGAATTAGTGATGTTGAGCATTTTTTCACACACCTGTTGACCATTTGTATATCTTCTTGTGAAAAATGTCTATTCAGATCTTTTGCCCATTTTTAATTGGGTTATTTTATTTTTTTCCTGTTGAGTTATTGGAGCTTCTTATATATTCTAGTTATTAATCCCTTGTCAAATAGGTAGCTTGCAAATATTTTGTTCCATTCTGTGGGTTGGTCTCATTGTATTGATTGTTTCCTTTGCTGTGCAGAAGCTTTTTAGCTTGATGTTGTCTCATTTGTCCAATTTTGGTTTGGTTGGCTGTGCTTTGAGGGTATTACTCAAGAAGTTATTGCTTAGACCAATGTCTTGGAGCATTTCCCCAATGTTCTCTTTTAATAGAGAAGTGAAGTGGAGGATTTCCCTCTGGCTGGGCTGGTCTGCATGCTCCCTCTGTGGGTGCTGGCAGAATTCTGTTCTGTGCTGTGTCCCCTGTGAGTTTCAACGCAAAGTCCTACAATCACTTCACTCTCCATCTCCCAAGCAAAGATTCTCCACCCAGCTCTGGAGGAGTACTGCCAAGGGATGGGGGAGGGGTGGTGAAGGCATGACCGTCTTTCCTGCCCTCTTCAGTGCCTCTTGGTATAATGTCAAAACTATGTACTGTGATCACTCACCCATCTTTGGTCCTTCTGAAAATGCTTTCTTGTGTGGATAGCTGTTGAATTTGGCGTTCCTGTGGAGGTATGATCACTGGAGGGTTCTATTCAGCCTTCTTGCTCCACCCACTCTTCTAGTATTTTTATAGTTTCAGGTCATACATTTAAGTCTTTAATACATTTTCATTTGATTTTTGTGTATGGTGAGAGACAGGGATCCAGTTTCATTCCTCTGCATATGTCAATCCAAATTTCCCAGTACTATTTATTGAAAAAGGTGTCTTTTCCCCAGTGTGTTCTTGCAGACTTCATCAAAGATCAGTAGGCTGTAGATATGCAGCTTTATTTCTGAATTCTTTATTTTGTTTCATTGATCTATGTGTCTGTTTTTATACTGGTCAGCATGCTGTCTTGGTTACTATAGCCTTGTATTAATAGTATAATTTGAAGTCAGGTAATATGATGTCTCCAACTTTGCTCCTTTTGCTTAGGATTGCTTTGGCCATTTGGGCTCTTTTGGTTCCATAAGAATTTTAGGATTGTTTTTCTAATTTTGTGAAAAATTATGTTATTTTAATAAGGATTGCTTTGAAATTGTAGATTGCTTTGGCCAGTGTGGTCATTTTGACTGTATTAATTCTTCCACTCCATGAACATAGGATTTTTTTCCCATTCATTTTTGTCATTTATAATTTTTTTCATTAGTGTTTTGTAGTTTTCCTTGTAGAGAGATATTTTACCTTTTCAGATAAATGTATCCCTAGGTTTTTTTGTTTGTTTGCTTTTTTATTATGAATGGGGTTGCCTTCTTGATTTGGTTCTCAGCTTGATCATTATTGGTGTTTAGAAATGCTACTGATTTTTCATTTCTTTTTTTTTTTTTTTTTTTTTTTTTTTTTTTTTTGAGGTAGAGCCTTGCTCTGTCACCCTGGGCATACCAGAGCACACCTAGATTCATAAAACAAATATTACCAGACCTAAAGAAAAAAACAAATGCAGTGGCATCATGACTACAGGCACACACCACAGCACCCAGCTAATTTTCTATTTTTTTTTTTTTTAGTAGAGATGGGGTCTCCCTATTGCTCAGGCTGGTCTCAAACTCCTGAGCTCAATCTATTCTCCCACCTTAGCCTCCCACAGTGCTAGGATTACAGGTGTGAGCCACTGTGCCAGCCTGCTACTAATTTTTATATGTTGATTTTTGTATCCTGCAACTTTACTGAATTCATTTATAGAATCTAAGAATTTTTTTGGTGGAGTCTTTAGGGCTTTCTAGGTATAAAATCATGTTGCCAGTGAACAGAGGTAATTTGACTGCCTCTTTTCCAATTTGGATGTCTTTTATTTATTTCTCTTGTCTGATTGTTCTCACTAGGACTTCCAGAACTATGTTGAATAGGAGTGATGAAAGTGGTCATCCTTGTTCCAGTTCTTAGAGGGAATGCTTTCAATTTTTCCCTGTTCAGTATGATTTTGGCTGTGGCTTTGTTGTAGATGGCCTTTATTATCTTTAGGTATGTTCCTTCTGTGCCTACTTTGTTGAGAGTTTTTATTATGAAGGGATGCTGAATTTTATTGAATGCTTTTTCTGCATCTATTGTGATTTTCATATGGATTTTGTGCTTAATTCTGTTTATGCAATGAATCACATTTATTGATTTGTGGATGTTGAACCATCCTTGTGTCCCTGGAATAAAACCCATGTGATCATAGTGTATAATCTTTTTGATAGTCTGTTGTATTCAGTTTCCTAGTATTTTGATGAGGATTTTTGCATCTATATTCATGAAGGATATTGATCTGTGGTGTTTTTTGTTTTTTCTTTTTCCTCCTTGTGTCCTTGTCTGGTGTTAGTATCCTGGTGATACTGGCTTGATAGAATGAGTTGGGGGGAATTCTTCCTTCCTCTGTTTTTTACAACAGTTTCAGGAGGATGGGTACCAGTTCTTTGTACATTTGGCATAATTTGGCTGTGAATCTATCTGGTGCTGGGCTTTTTTTGTTGGCAGATTTTTTATTACTGATTTATCTCACTGATTGTTATTGGTCTGTTGAGGATTACTGTTTCTTCCTGGTTCAATCTTGGGAGGTTGTATGTTTCCAGGAATTTGTCCATTTCCTCCAGGTTTACTAGTTTATGAGCATAATACTCTCTGATGATCTTTTGTATTTCTGTGGTGTCAGTTGTAATGTCTCCTTCATTTTTAATTATGTTTATTTGGATCTTCTCTCTTCTTGGTTAGTCTAGCTAGTGGTTTACCAATTTTGTTTATCTTTTCAAAGAACCAACTTTTTGTTTTACTGATAATTTGTATTGGGTTTTTTGGTCGCTATTTCATTAAGTTCTACCCTGATCTTCATTGTTTCTTTTCTTCTGCTAACTTTGGCTTTGGTTTGTTCTTTTTTTCCCCTGGATCCTTGAGGTGTGACATTAGGTTGTTAATTTATGATCTTTATATTTTTTTGGATATAAATATTTAACACTATAAATTTCTTAGCACTGCATTTACTGTTTTCCAGAGGTTTTGGTATGTTGTGTCTATTTTAATTCACTTCAAAAAAACTTTTAAATATCTGCCTTAATTTCATTGTTTACCCAAAGATCATTCAGGAGCAGATTGTTTAATTTCTGTGTATTTGTGTAGTGCCTGAAGTTCCTCTTGGTGTTGATTTCTAGTTTTATTTCACTGTGGTCTGAGAAGTTACTTGATATGATTTTGAGTTTTAAAAATTAGTAGGTACTTGTTTTGTGGCCTAACATATGGTTTATCTTGGATAATATTCCATGTGCTGATGAGAAGAATGTTTATTCTGCAGTTGTTGGGTAGAATGTTCTATAAATGTTAGCTCCATTTGGTTTGAAGTCCACTTTAAGTCTAATTTTTTTTATTTGATTTTCTGTCTCAGTGATCTATTGAGTGCTGATTAGTGGGGTGTTGAAGTCCCCCACAATTACAGTATTTTTGTTTCTTTAGGTCTAATAATATTTGTTTTATGAATCTAGGTGCTCTGGTGTTGGATACATATATATTTTGGATTATTATATCCCCTTGCTAAATTGATGACTTTATCATTATATAATGACCTCTTTGCCTTTTTTATTTTTGATTTAAAGTTTAGTTTATCTGATACAAGTATAGCTACTCCTGCTCGCTTCTGGTTTTCATTCTTGGAATATCTTTTTCAGTCCATATGTATCTTTATTTTCAGTCTGTATGTGTCTTTACAGGTAAGGTGAGTTTCTTGTAAGCAGCACATAGTTGGATAATTTTTTTTTTAATCCATCCTGCCAATCTGTATCTTTCAAGTGGAATATTTCATCCATTTATATTCAGGGTTAATATTGATATGTGAGGTTTTGTTTTTGTCATATTGTTAATTATCTAGTTTTATAAATTGCTTCTTTTTTTTCTCTGCTTTTTGGTGGAGTTCTGTCATGTTGCCATTCGATTCCTTTCTCTTCCTCCTTTGTGTAATTATTTTCTAAGACCTGTGATTTTGTACTTTCACGTGTTTTTATGATGATGAATATTGATCTTTCGTTTCCATATTTAGCACTCCTTAGAGCATTTCTTTCCCTTAGCATTTGCTTATCTGGCAAAAACTTTATTTCTCCTTCATTTATGAAGCTTTTTCTAGTTGGATATAAAATTCTTGTCTGACAGGTTTTTTTTTTCTTTTTAGCACTTTGAAAATAGCATCCCATTCTCTTCTGGCTTGCAAGGTTCCTGCTGAGAAGTGCACCGTTAGTCTGATGGTATTTCCTTTATAGGTAACGAGATGCTTTTCTCTTGCTGATTTTAGAATTCTTTTGTTTGCATTGACTTTAGACAATCTGATGACAATGTGGCTTAGGGAAGTCCATTTTTTAATGTATTTTCCTGGATTTTCTGTATCTAGATGTCTAAATCTCTTCCTCAATTATTTCTTTAAATAGGTTTTCCAAACTTTTTGGTTTTTCTTCTTCCTCGGGAATACTGATGACTCATAAGTTCGATTACTTTATGTCCCGAAGGCTTTGTTCATTCTTTTTCTTTTTTCTGTATTTTTGTCTGACTAGATTAATTCAAAAGACTTGTCTTTGAGTTCTGAAATTCTTTCCTCTGCTTGGTGTACTCTGTTGTTGAAGTATTTTATAATTCCTTCAGTTAATTTTTTTATTTCCAGAAGTTCTGTTTGGTTTTTCTTTTTAAGATATCTTTGTCTTTGGTAAATTTTTCATTCGTATCCTGAATTGATTTTCTGATTTTCAGATTTCTCTTTCATCTCATGAGTTTCTTTAAAATCAGTAATTTGAATTCTTTATCTGGAATTTCGAGTATTTCTTTTTGGTTAGAATCCGTTGCTAGAGAATTACTGTGTTCTTTTGGAGGTGTTATAGTACCTTGCGTTTTCATACATCTTGTATTATTATGCTGATTTCTTTGGATCTGGAGAAACAATTGCTTCTTATTTTTGAATTTACTTTCATTGGGGGCAGGAATTTTTTTCTTGAGAATGTGACTGTGATGTACATGGAGTAAGGCCACTTGGCTTCACTTTTGAGAGCATTTAGTGGCTAAGACTGCATGATTTCCTTGATTGTAAATAACCTCAGTGTGGTGGCTTTCTCAAATGCCATTGTAGTAGCAGTATACTGAGCAGGTGAATGAGATCATGTCCTTCTGAGTAGCTGGGGTAGCGTGGGCAATGGGGCAGCAGAAATCATGACAAGCTCTCTTGTTCCCAAGCACTGTGCACTTGTGTCAGTAGATGTTGTTATAATGGGCTGTGGGGTCAACCTCCAGTCCAGTAGGTTGAAGATAGGAGCCAGCTGCAGTGGTAGCAGTAGGGTTTATCCAAGCCTCTGTTAACAGAGAAGTGCTAGGGAACTTGTAGCCTTAAGGCTAAATGTGGCCTTCTACGTCCTTAAGTGTGGCCTTTTCACTGAATCCAAATTTTGCAGAACAGATCTTTTTATTAAAAGTAGTCCAGCAGAGAAAGATGAAGCCTTTCTTGCTTCATTTGGTGCATAAAAAAAAGAATCTTGAACTCAGAAAGCTTCAGGTTCCCCACCCTTGGAAGCCACTGGGCAAGCCTGCACTTTGACTTCTCAATGGCAGGTGCAATCACCAGCCCTGAGGGGGATTGGAGGTCAGTCCTTAGGCTCCTAGAGAAATGCCCAGGCAAGGAGTGGAGCAACTGCTGCTGTGCCGGGATCTCAGCACAGGAGGAGGGGAGTGATCCCACGCCATAGCCAAGAGAGTAGGAGTGGGACCTGCTTCTCTCTCATGCCCCTGACCTGGCGGGGCTTAGCCACCAGTTTGTTTCCAGTCCGTGTTGCTGCCGCAGTCTGTAAAACTCACTGCCTGGGTCAAAACCATGCTTTCCAGGCAAATCTTCTCCTGCTCTAGTCCTGTGAAGAGGGGAAGCCCCATTCTAGTGCCTGTGGCAAGAGCCCACATTTCACTTGTTTCTCAGTTTTGGCTATGGGAGCCCCTCCCCTGCTTGAGACCCAGATCTCCAATCCCCAGCCCAAGTCTCTCTAATGCCAACAGCTGCTGCTGCTGCCAGCTTGCAAGATCCTGCACAGCTTGATATGAACTAGGATTGAGAATGGCATCCTCCTCTTGGTACCCAGGTCTGGGAAAATGGGTGAGATACTTCACAGAGTCCTTTCTTCTCACAGTCTCCTGGCTGCTCTTCAAGTTAGTTCCAGGGCTTAGGAAGGTCAGAGTGTTCTCCAGTGGCCTGGATTGCATGATTCCCTAGTGGGAGGGTGGATTGCAGAGAGACATTCACTCTCCCTCTTCCATATTCGAGATTCACTAATGGTTTTCAGCCAGACCCCACCCATCACACAGGCTGCTTGCTTACCTTCTCTTTTCCAGTAGTTGAAATTTTCTTTCACTTTTCTGTTGAACTCTCGTGTTCCTTCTTGGATAAAGGTTCACAGTGTGAATCTCTACACAGTATTTTGCTTCTTCCATGTGAGTGAGGCATGCCATTTTGGGAAAAAATAGATAAAAATATAAAACAAAACAAGCAAAAAATCTGGCAATTCTAAATTGAAATTGGAAATAGTGATATGAATTCCTGATGTGGTTTTTTTTAAAAAGGCATAGAAACAGTGACCAACTTTTGGTACCAGATCATGTACTCTGCATACCATTAAAAAGAATAAGGCTTCTTGGAGAAAAGCCCGATTACATGTCTAGGACAGGAACATTTTGTCATAGAAAACAAGGCAAGTATTCAAAGAATACTGGGGACAAGTCAAAGGGCTCATTGGCTTACATGAATGAGCTCCTACTAACCAGAAATAGAACAATATGTGTCTCAAAAGAATAATAACTGCAGTGGATTAAAACACATCAAATATGTTAATATCTATGAATTTATAATGTTAAAAAAGCTAGATTTTAGAAAGAACCATAGAAGTAGAAAACTGATATCTAATTAAGATTATATATAAAGTATTTTGAAAATTTAAATTTCTGATCAAATACAATTTATAGGAATGTTTAAACATAAAATTATAAAATGGTTTAGATTAAAATGATCTCATAAGTTCTTTTCTGCTTTAATTTTTTATTTGAAATTTGCATCTATACTTACTATAATTTTTATTATAACTAATATAAAACTATTAAACTTTATGCTATATTTAACTTTGTGTTATTGTGATATTTATCTTTAAATTGGTAGGTAATTTTACTGTAAATGTGAATGTATAGCGAAAAAAGCCAAATGTTAATTAAATAGACCAAATCAGTACATAAATTTCTGGAAAAGGCCGTAAACACTTTAGGCTTTGCTGGCCATACCATCTCTATTACAATTACTCAACTCTACCATTATAGTATGAAAACAGCCATATACGGTCTGTGAATTAATACATTTATTGGCTGTGTTTCAATAAAATTTTGTTTGCAAAACAGGTAGCAGACCTTGATACAGATTATTGGGCTTTTGAGGTTTTTTTAAAACCTTTATTTCTTTATTCCTAGGTACAAGGGACCACTGTTAGAAGAGCAAGCCCTTACTAAGGCAGCAGAGGGTGGACTATCTTCACCTGAATTTTCAGAGCTCTGTGTTTGGTTAGGCTCTCAAATAAAATCATTATGCAACTTGGAAGAAAGTATCACTTCAGCTGGTATTGCCATTATGTTTTATTTACTTTTCTGTTTAATGGTAAAATGAACTGATAGTTTTTGATTTATAGTTTTATCAACAATGTGCCCACAGTATGAAGAAAAATCACTAGTATTACAAAGAACTTCAATATGTGATATTAAAAATCTTTGGATTAAAGGTTATATTAATCCAAAATTGACTTTTAAATGTGCTATAAAATTATAAGCAATTATTATTTATCTGCTGTCTTAAACTCAGTGTTGTTCTTTAGAAAAAGTAGAGTCTGAATTTAGTGATTTAAGAGTTTAATGTATGAATGTTGTTCATGTTGAATTAAGGTGTTTGTTTTTTTTTAAAATACATGTAATCCCAAATTTAAATTGTATTCCCAAGCCTGTAACTAAGGACATGGACTCACATAGGAATACTTTTAGTTTTAAAAAAACTGCCTTGCTAGCTCATAAAGCTTATTTAATTCATCACCATCTTGGTAACTGGAATCGTAGGTCTTCGTAGAATTTCAAATAATGTAATAAAATGAAAACTTAAAAATTGTTGGGCATTTTTTACAGGACAACGTAGCTTTTTTTTTTTTTTTTAAAAGAGATAGTGTCTCACTATGTGGCCCAGGCTGGACTTGAACTCGTAGGCTCAAACGAATCTCCTGCCTGAACCTCCAGAGTAGCTGGGACCACAAGTGCGAGCCACCGAGCCTGGCCTATACTTATATTTAAATTGTCTTTTTTCTCTGCCAAATTTAATAGAATTCACTTGAAGCAAAGTAAAATAATCTGAATTCCAAACATAGACACAAATTCATTCCTACATAATTGTATTATAAAATAGAGATAAGCAGGGAGGCTCAGTTAAATGATTGCATTTATTATCTGAACATACAGAAACACAATAGAAATAGATTATTTTCTCTGAAGCCAATTAATAACTGTAGCCATAAATAATGCTTTTAATATTTCAGTTGCTAACATATTTCTAGCTTATCTGCTTTTATGGAGAGTCCATTGGAAGAGATTTGTCAGGGATTTAAATATAAAAATATTTAAAATCTCATTAGATACTTATGTTTTTAAATTGATATCTCTGTTTTAAAATTTGTGTCACTTTCTGTGTGTAGAAATTTTTTGGTTACCTTTAAGCTTTGAATCACACATCTAAGGATTTAATATGAAAGTAAAAATTTAGAATTGAATATAAAATTTGAATAAACTAGTAGTAGATTTTTATAGTATCAGTTATATGGTAAATACTCAGTAAATGTTTTATGATTTTCCTTTTTTAAGGGAGAGATGATCTAGAGAGCTTCCAGCTTGAGATAAGTGGTTTCTTAAAAGAAATGGCATGTCCGTATTCTGTACTCATATCAGGAGATATTAAAGACCGTTTAAAAAAGAAGGAGGACTGTTTGAAACTTCTGTGTAAGTTACCTTTCTTTGAACATTTAAATGCATATGTTTGATCTGATTTTTGTTATTCTCAAGTCAAGATTTATGCAGTTTCATTAATGAAGCATTAGACATTTTGTATATTAAAAATGTTTTAATATTTGACTTAAAATATGAAGATATTTCAGATATGTTTATATAACATAGTAAAAAGTTCTAGTATACCCACTAACACCTGTGATTTATTTGACCAATATAAAATGCCCTGTGTTTGTGATTTTATATAGTACTTCAGAAATTTTTCCATCACCTAATTTATCTCATAGTATTTATGATTATATGGCTAAAGTTGCTGACCTCCAAAGTTCTATTTAATCTTAAAACTTTCTGAAACTAGGCTAAGTGGATTATTAGATCTTATTTTTAGTGATAGGCACTGCATGATAGTTTGTTCAAAAATATTTATTGATCACCTGCTCTTGTACCAGGAACTGCTCTAGACACTAGGGATATACCATTTTTTAAAAAAAGATAAAAGGGTACCTAAGTTTGGCCTGTTTTCATCAGGGAGGGATTCAGAGTATAGATTACCCTGTATTCGAACAATTACCATAAATAATAGATCCATTTGTTTGTATTGGGTCCTTTCAAATTATTTTTACTTCAGTTTAATTTTATTCTATTTTTAAAGTTCTAGGGACAGTGGCCATTTGGGAGAAGTTTTCTAACATCTTCTATTTCTGAAAATTTCTATTGTAGGTTGTACCATTTATAAAAAGATCTCATGTGACATATTCCTCCTAGTCTCTAGTGTTAGTAAAGTTTGTTTCATTAGAGTGGAAATTGTATGTGTGTGTGTGTGTGTGTGTGTGTATGCATGTGTTTAGTGGCAATAGAAGTGTTGGCATTTAAATTATCTTGTGTTTTGAGGGAGTTTAAAAGTGATGTTCCCCCGCTTCCCTCCCAGTCCTTATGCCGTTTCTCCATCTTCCTCCCATTTGGTGTGAGTCACTGATTTAATGAACCACTATTATTAATGGGAGGTCACAGTAACCCTTAAGTATGTTGGGACAGAAAAGAACCTAGGAAGCACTGGCCTAGAGGAACTCGTATACTCTTATTGTCAGTCAATGAGAACTATGTAATTCATCATGGTTCCCTTTTTGCCTTAACTGCTAAGAAGCTCAGCAATAATAGTGATATTGGTTTCTGGTACAAGTAAAAATAAAGAGTAGATACAAGATATAAAAAAAAGTTGATATAGTTCTTTCTGATTATAAAAATGCATGTCTGGGAGGGTGGTGAAGGGGAGTTAGTGTTTAATGAGTACAGAGTTTCAGTGGGGAAAATGAAAACGTTCTAGAGATGGGTGGTGGTGCATAACAGCGTCAATATATTTAATGCCACAGAGCTGTACACTTAAAAATGGTTAAAATGGTAAATTTTATATGTCCTTATCTTATAAATCTTAGAAAGTAGATAAAATACAAAGAAGAAAAGCATTTATAATCTCACTCCCTAGAGAGAATCATGAATAACTTTTTGGTATATTTCCTTTCTCTTTTCTGTGTACACACACACTCTCTCTCTCTCTCAAATAAGATTGAGGTCCTGTTATAGATGCAGTTCCTTCTCCTCTTCTTCATTAATGTATTGTCCTCCTCTTTGTTTCCCCATGACTTAATATTTTTTGAAAAAATAATTTAAAATGGCTACATAACATATGCTACCAACATAACACTTTTATTTAATAGACTTCAAATTTGGAGGTATATGGATTTTTTTTCCTATTTTAAGATAATTTCTTTGTTTATATTTTTGGTTACTTTTATTTAGACAAAGATTATGAACATTTAAGACATCTCTTATCTAGATATGTATTGCCATATTTTGCTCCAGAAAGGTTATAACAATTTACAGTCTTACCAACATTTATTTCTTCTTTATCTTTAGTTTGACTGTTTTAATCATATTTGTATAATAAGCTTCTTGATGTTATTCTTGGAAATGTTTGCAACATGTGTAAAATAAAAAGGGCCAAATTCCTTACTGTGTGAAGAGCTTTTATAAATCAATAGGAAAAGAGAAAAACTCACTGGAAAAATGTGTAAAGTACTAAGGACATGAATATGGATTCTACAGAAAAAAAGTTTAAAAAAAAATTGCTTCTGGCATGAAAAGATGCACAGTATTACTAAAAGAGTTACAAATATAAAATGACAGGATACCATTTTTTATTATACTTACCAAGCTAGGAAAGACCAATAATAACAACAAAATGTCATAATACAAGTTTGGGGGAATAAACATGTAAGTATTCTCATATACTACAAGCAGTAGACTATGGTGGGAGAATAACTTGTACAACCTTAAGGAGTGTATATTTTTAATGTTACAATTAAAGTTCACCTGCCTTTTGACTTGTCAATTCTGTGTCTAGGAATATATATTTATTCCCCTAAGTGTACAAAGATATATGAAAAGGATGTTCATTATAACACTGTAGTAGCAAAAAAGACTAGAAACCTGAGTGTGCATAAATAGAAGTGGTACGTTTATGCAGTAATATCACTCGATAGCTGTTAGAAAGAATGAAATTAGATTAGACTGGTCTGATACGGAATGATCTCTAAGATATGTTGGTAAATAAAAAATACATAGAACATTTATAGTATGCTCTTTATATAAAAGAAACCAAAGCTTATAGATGGTGAATATGTATACTGAATATATACACACATATATGCCTATTTTAAAAGATACCCAAGAAACTAATAATAGTGATTGCCTCTGGAGAGGGAGAGTCTAAGGATCTGTGATGAGAAGAAGACTTACTTTTTCCCTGTATTGTTTACTACCTGTATGGATTAATGTCTTAAATAATAGACTAAACTGTGCTATTACGTAGAGAGAAAGCATTTTTCCTTAGAGCAAAGGTAGACTTTAGCTAAGGTGTTGTCCAAAATACAAATTTTTGAAGAGCTGATAATCTGTTTTAGTAAGGTTTTTAAATCAGAGGGACCTTGGCATAGTCCTCATAAGCGAAGTTTGATAGATAATGATCTTGACTTTTTGGTACTTGGCTCTTTAGACTGTCATGTGTAGATTGTGTGAGAAAGTCTGTAAATAAGTGGCTCTCAGTCCTGCCTGCCAGTGACAATCACCTTGA
Source organism: Cheirogaleus medius (assembly GCA_008086735.1). Taxonomy (NCBI): domain Eukaryota; kingdom Metazoa; phylum Chordata; class Mammalia; order Primates; family Cheirogaleidae; genus Cheirogaleus; species Cheirogaleus medius. The sequence goes on along the minus strand of VBSM01001044.1, from coordinate 14,234,552 downwards.
GTCTAAAACAGACCATGCAGATGCCCAGCTCCTACTTCAGATCTACTGGCTCAGAATCTCTGAGGATGGGACCCTGGCACCTGTACTTTCAAACAATTTTTTAGGTATTTCTTCTGCTTATCTGAAGTTAAAACTGCTATATTAAGTTGTGGTGGGCACACGTGTGTGTGTTGTATAATTTTAACTAAACAAATAAAAACAAAATCTTAACTGTAGTGCAAAGTTAATTTAAAGCAAGACTGTAACCATGTAAGATTTTTGAGTAATTTTCTTAAATATGGCTGTTGAAAGAATTAAATGAAATGGTGAACGTAAAGGGACATGTAAATAAACAGCTTGAGGTGATCTATCCTGACTTAAATTGCTCTGCTTATAGATCAGTTAGAGCTGTGTTTCTCCCCTGTCCTGAACACTCTGTACATATGAGAGAGAATATTTTATCACAGTCTTACATATTCTTATACATTCTTGAATTGTTGATTTGCTGGTGAATCTCACCTACTGGGTTTTAAACGCTTTGAGTGCGTCTCTAATTTGACTTTGCATCCCCATTGTCTACCCAGTGCCTGGCTCAGAATAGGCCCTTGGTAAATATGTACTTAGTGAAATAGCAATCTAGATCATTTAATATGTTAATTAAAATGAAACTGAAATCAGCTAGTGTAAAATCAAGGAGAATGAAATAAACCATTGATTTATTCTCTGATAGTATTATATAAATGTATTTTAGTTAAACCTCTGTAGGTAAAGTAGATGAAAGTGAAGCTGCTGTTACAGGTGCCTGATCCTTGTGTGCTTAACTCTAGTGGGAGCTGCTCAGGCTCCTCCAATGTGAAAAACAATCAACCATTTAAAGTACAACATAAATACATTTATTTTGAGTGTCTACTTTATATAGCTTCAGTTAATTTTTTTTCTCATCTCATTTTGTGTTCTACAACTGTTGATATTGCTCTTCGATTTTATAAGTTGATATTGCTATTGGTGTTCTTAATATTTGTTTTCAGTGAATAATTTCAGCGAAATCTTTCAAGAAATTCTTGTGCATGTATTAACATTTGTTTTTCTCTTTGTTATTTCTCTTTATTATTCTTTGTTATAGTATTTTTAAGTACAGAACTTCAAGCCTCACAGATATTACAGAACAAGAAATGTAAAAATTCTCAATTAGATAAAAGTAGTGAAATTCATCAGGAAATTCAAGCTATGTGTGATACCCTTGGTGTACCCAAGTCAACAACTTCTGACATTCCACTTATGCTAAACCAAGTGGAATCAAAGGTATAATATTTGTTTTACTTTTTAATTTCTAAAAAATTCAACTAAATGCTAACATATAAATGCTATATTAAAAATGAAAATATTCCCTTTAAGTGGTATACATTTCATTTCTTGAGAAATTCCCTTAAGTGGTATACATTTCATTTCTTGAGAAATTTATTTTATGTAAACTGAATTTTGGATTTGAGCTTAATATACATGTGACCTAATTTGTCTAAAGCTAATGTTCAGGAAGCAAATCTTAATGGGTGAGTGCTCTTAGGCTTTACCAGGGTTTGCCATGATAGAAATCATTTTGCAAATTTAAGGATCACTTTCCTAACCAGGATTATAATACAGTATGATGAAAGAAGTAACATTACCCTACAAAGTCAAAAGGCAAACTAAACTTTTCTTTTTTAATGGATGTTAATATTAATAGCAATGTGGTTTATTTGGCAGTGAGCATTCATAGTTTCTGGTGGATAAGTGTTTAGTAAGTATATACTGTGTAGAGAATGGATGATGAATGAATGGGTGTCCTACTGGAATAGTTAAAAACAACCACAGACTGTGTACCTCATGCATCTAAAAAGATTTTTTTTAAATTAGTGAACTACCCTTGCTCCCAGTTAAGCTATGTATTAGGGAGCATGCTACTCTTGCAGACCGAATTCTGGCCTAGTTCCTAGGTTTCATCTGTTAAATATGGAGTCCTATGGGGGAATAATACAAGATCCATTGTAAAGGAAAAGAAAATTCTCCTAACCCTCAAGAATTGGTACTATAACTCCACTTTTAGACATATTGCCTTAATTAAATCCTTGTTCAGTAAAGATCTCTTTTGCACTGGTAATTAATAAACCAGAAAATAAAGTTTATCTTAATGAATGTAAGAGAATTTTAGTATTAAGATGAAAACAGAATATTAAAATTTTATTTTTTTTAGAACTTGCAAACCAGAGAATAAGTCTGTGAATCTTATGAAAAATGAAAAACATTTATCTAGAGTTAATTTACTCTTCAGAATATTTGCCTCCTTTCCTCTGGATTAAGAATGATCTGGGGTTGGTTAAAATTTCTGGAACCATTTCATATTGAGACGGATTTCTGGGCTCTTCCTAATCTTCCAGTGCTTGCACATATTGATTCTAAAGAGTCTTTTCCCTTTTATTGTTTTCAGTAAGTATTAACACTCGCAAATCCTTTTCCTTACTTGAAGCAGGTTGTAATGCCTATGTTCAAATACTGGCAGACTATAATAAGTAATTCTCAACTTATTAAAACTGTTAACTAATGTTGAAATCCTAGGAATGGAGCTGAATATGATTATATGTAAGAACTTATAGATATGCATTAAGAATTCCTCGAGTGAGGAGTTACAGCTAACACTTTTAGCAATATATGAAGTAATATAAAATTGGAGATATTTAAAATAGTTGAGGAATCCACAGAAATGATTTGTTTTAAGAAAATAAGTTCCTTAAAATAGTTGGGGGATCCACAGAAATGATCTATTTTAAGAAAATAAGTTAGTTCCTTAAAATATATAAAAATTGTTGGAGTATAGTAATTATTTCGCTGTTATAGAGGTAGATTTGCTATGAAACTACTAAAGCTTAAGCTTTGGAGAGCCTCATTTGCACAAGTTCTTTCTAAGCTACTTTTTAAAAAAAAAATACCTTTCTCAAAATAAAATCATGCCATAAAATTCACTCATTTTAAGTGTACAATTCAGTGAATTTTAGTATATTTATAGAATTGTACAACACATCACCAAAATCTAATTTTAGAACATTTCCATCATTCTTGAAAGAAACCTTGTGCCCATTTACAGTTGCTTCCCATTACCATGCCAGCGTCCAGGCTAATTTTGAATTCTTTTTCTTAAAGAGAGCCTCCAATATTAAAGATGATTCATACTTCTCTCAATCTAAATTGTTCCTAATTGTTTCCCCTGGTTACCTTATTTATTATTTATTTATTTAGCTAATGAAGGATTCTCCAATTAGGAGGGTAAATTATTGTTACTGGAATGCCCTCTGATAATGCTAAAGGAAAAGTAAACACCTAATATCTTGTTTACCAAAATAAAAATATTTCAAGTAATTTAAATTTGTGACTTTGCAAAGGTAATGAAAGTGTGTATGTGATGACTATAATTGAGAGAGAGGACTTGTTCCCTTCTGTTGTCTTGCTGATTAATGAAACCAGACTATATACAACAGGAATATGTACATAGTGTTATTTGAGAAAAGTCATTGTGCCTGATGGTCAAAGGTTTTAGTATTACTCTTGAAAAATTTCCAGGAAGTAAGAGAGTGCCATTTTAAGTAGAAACTCCAAAATTATTTCACTAAGTCACAGATTCTCACAGTAGAAACTTATAATAGGTACGTCTTCAGTTGTCTATGTACACTATTTCTTATTTTGTAAAAGAAGGTGTTCTGTAACTTGAATGGATACATTTAGTGCTTTTTTTGAAAAATATATTCTGTTATTCTGTATTGTAGTGATTTTCTTTCCTGGTGTATGAAGGTATATTTTAATTATTTCACTTAACATTTTATTAATACTTTCTAGTGTTCAGAACAGCACTTTAAACAAGAATAAGATTGTTTTAAATTAGGGCTATACATTTTCACATCTTTTATTTACTTTTAGGTGAAAGATATTCTGTCAAAAGTCCAGAACAATCATGTGGGAAAGCCACTGCTGAAAATTGATTTAAATCTGGAACAGGCGGTAAATCCCCCTTTCTTATTAGTTTTATGTAATTAAATTAGTGAGTATGACTTAATTTTATAAATGAACATCTAGATTTTATAGGATGTAGCATGCATGTGTTATTTTTGAGAATTAAAATGGATTGATATTCTGAAATAATATGTCCTAACATAATAATTTCTTCAAATTATTAATTTAAAAAACACCTGGCCAAGAATATTTATAGTCCCCAATATTTTAGCACAGTTGTGATTTGAAGAGGATAGTGGCTCAGAGCCATAAGATGAGAAGTTACTGGTATTTTCTATCCTTATTAGTCCAGACTACTTAGCAAGTAAATGTTTTATTTATTTTACTTATTTATTTATTTTTGAGACAGGGTCTTACTCTGTTGCCTGGGCTACAGTGCCTTGGCATCAGCCTAGCTCACAGCAGCTTTAAATTCCTGGGCTCAAGTGATACTCAAGTAGCTGAGATTACAGGCCATGCATGCCACCATGCCCAGCTAATTTTAGTAGAGACAGGGTCTTGCTGTTGCTCAGGCTGATCTCAAACTCTTGACCACAAGCGATCCTCCCACCTCAACCTCCCAGAGTGCTAGGATTACAGGTGTGAGCCACCTTGCCCAGCTGTAAATGTTTTATTTAAATTAATATGTTTGATTGAAGATAACTCTACCAGTAGTAGAGTTTATATGTTTAATATCTTAATATCCTAAATGTTCTATCAAATACTCTATTTAAATATTTTTATTATAGTGTCTCATGGCATCAGAAAAGGGTCATCAAGTACAGTATCTTTTGAAACAGTAGCAAGTATTTGCCACAGTTTTCAAATTTCTGTGAAGAATGAAAGAATCTATGATTTTTGTTTCCAAATGCTTTAGCAACAATTGGAAAGAATCAATGATGCTCTTTCCTGTGAATATGAGTGCCGCCGGCGAATGTTAATGAAACGACTAGATGTGACAGTACAGTCCTTTGGATGGTCTGATAGAGCAAAGGTAAGGCTGTTTTTCCATTTGCGTCCTGTAGGTGGTAGCCTATGACAGATCTTCAGGCTTGCTTATTTGTTATTATGTAACTATGCCACATTTGCACTTTATCACTATCTGAACCGCATGCCTAGGCCAACTATTGGTCTTATATGATGATCCCAGTCTTATATAAATCCTTGTTGCAAATCATTTAATTTCTCCCCAAATCTGTGGCATTTATTTTAAACTTGTAGGTGTTGTGATTTATGCCAGGATATGCATAAAAGAAGGAGCATCACATGAGGTAGTGAAATAGATACAGTGAACAGCTTATCAAGAAAGCAGGGTATAGGAATAATACTGATGCCAGAAGGTCTTTTTTCAAAAGTGTCCTTAAGGCTGGATGAATGTGGAGTGTTTTTCAGTTGGAGTGTGTTTCAGAGGGAGTTGGGAGGTGGGGGCATTCCCAGTGAATTTTATCAGATAGCTTTCTAGAGATCTGGTCTCCCATTGCTCCCATTTTATGCTTTAATCTGTATCAGGCTTAGTTTTGGATCACCTCCCACCCCTGCCTACCCCAGCATGCATCATAGCTTTGAAACTCTTTGGGCAGTAAGCTGGGATAATTATAGGGCTTCCCCTCATTCAGGGATCACTGTCCTGTGTTCCTTGATGTCCAGTGTCTGAAAATCACTGGTTCACATGGGTTGTTTGGTTTTGCAGTTGCTTTAGGTGGGAGCGTAAATCTGGTTCCGGTTACTCTATCTTGACCACAAGTGGAAGTTCAGGTATTATTATTATTACATATTTTGGATTAATTGGGCAGTTCTTATGCCCCAAGTTGTATCAGTTGGGGTCACTTATGCAGCTTCATTCAGCTGGTGCTTGGGCTGGGCAGGAACATCCAACATGGTTATCTTACATGACTGGGTTCTTGGTGCTGACTCTCTATTGTGGTGCTTCCATTCTCGTCTTGGCTTCCACATGGTCTCTATTTCTATGTAGTGTCTTGTATTAGTTTCCTGTGGTTGCTATAACAAATTACCACGAATATAGTAGCTTAAACAATACAGATTTATTCTATTACAATCTGGAGATCAGAAGTCCTTGGCAGAGTTGCATTCCTCCCAGATGCTTTAAGGAAGGAAGAATCTGTTTCCTTGCATTTCCTAGCTTCTAAATGCCACTTGCATATTTTGGCTCTTGGCCACATCTTCTATCTTCAAAGCCAGTAGCATATAGGATCTTCCAGTCAATCTCTGCTAACGTTGTCACATTGCCTTCTCCTGTCTCTGACACTCTTGTCTCTCTTGTAAGGATCCTTGTGATTATTTTCAGCTCACCCAGATAATGCAGGAAAATCTTTCCATCTCAAGATGTTTAACACCTTTTGTACCGCATAGAAATCTCTAAGACATATGCCAGGGACCGCACGTTTTTGGGCAAACTGCACATTATTAAATCATCTTAACTAAAGTGAAAAACGAGAAAACTCGTGAGCGGTCCTTAACAGATGACACGGGAAACAGGAGAAAGCTTGTGAGCGGTCCTTAAGGTGTTAACTTAATCACATCTACAAGGTAATATTCACAGGTTCCAGGAATTAACACATAGACTTCTTGGGGAGAGTCATTTGACCTATAGGTGTCTCATCTCCTTTCTAATTGAATTTTATTTATTTTTTTTGCATTAAATTTCTGCAATATGATAACATGCTTATTTTTCTTTTTAAGTATTCTTTTAAAAATTAGGTCTTCTAATGAGTTCTCCATTTTCTATGTGCATTCCCTCCCAGAAACTTGTATCCTCTTACTGCAGTTTGGGCTGTTTGCATGGCTATCCTTGGCTACTCCACTATTTTCTGGATCCCCTGGTTTGTGCTTTCAGTGTTTTTCTCCTCATTATATTATGGGAAATCTACAGGTAACTTCCTCAAAGGGTGCATAGGAGGTGATTTTTCTGAATCTCCTGGCATTTTGAAAATGTGTATTTTGCTGTCACATTTAATTGAGAGTTTAGATAATTATAAAATACTAGGTTGAAAACATATTGAAGGCATTGCTTCATTGTTTTTAAGCATTTAGTGCTGCTGTTAAGAAAACTAATGACATTCTCTATCTTTTTGAGTGACCTTTTATTTTTTGGGCTCTTTTCTCTATCCTTGGAGTTCTGAATTTTCACAGTATGTGTTGAGCTGGGTCTTTTTATTCATTGTACTAAACACTAGGTGGACCTTTCAATCTGTAGATTTTCTTATCTTTCATATTTTTCTTTATTAATTTCTCTCTCTCTTTTTTTGTTTTTTTTTTGTTCTCTGTTTCTGAAACTCTTGTTAGTCAGATATTGGACATCCTAGATGATAGACCCACTTAAGTTGTTGAACTCCGTTCATGTCTTGCCTACTTTTTAATGGAGTTATTTGTTTTTTTTTCTTGCTGATTTGATTGAGTTCTTTGTAGATTCTGGATATTAGCCCTTTGTTGGATGTATAGTTTGCACATATTTTCTCTCATTCTGTAGGTTGTCTATTCTGTTGATTATTTCCTTTGCTGTGCAGAAACAATTAAGTCCCATTTACTTTTGTTGTTGCTGTATTTTCCTTTTGGATCTTAGTCATACATTCTTTGCCTAGACCAATGTTTGGAAGAGCTTTTCCTATAATTTCTTCCAAAATTTTTATGGTTTCAGGTCTCATATTTAGGTCCTTAATCCATCTTGAGTTAATTTTTATATATGGCAAGAGATAGGGATCCTGTTTCATTCTTCTGTATGTGGCTATCCAATTTTCCCAGCACGATTTATTGAATAGGTCATCCTTTCCCCATTATGTATTTTTGTCTGCTTTGTTTTAAATTTTCATGAATTCTTGAGTTTTTTTTTTTCAAAATTTTTCTCTTATTTTTGGACATGCTGTCATCTTGAACGAAGATGGGATTTTTTTTTTTTTTTTTTTTTTTTTTTTTACCTTCAATTATCTCTGTTTCCTCTTGGGTAATTTTTTGTTTGCTTATTTGTTTTTCTTGGTCTCTCTCTGGGTGGCTTTCTTCAGAAGGCTTCATGGTAGTCCTTGGTTGTCTATATTTAAGAGTAAAGCACTGAAAAACCTAGTGGGAACTATAGTCATTTGGATTGTTAACATCAGGCTTTAGAGCTGGCTGTTGCGCTGTGGGAATTCTTAATGCCAACACGCAGAAATCTTTTCTCCGTAACTACTCATTTTTTCAAGAAGGGAAATCTCATTTTTTTCTATGCCCCTATTTCCCCCTTTGGCCAGAGAAGAAGTGGCAGCATGGCACCAGGGTGTTAGAGAAATAGACTGTTCTACAAATGGACTTGGAGTTAACTCTCACTTTCAGCTCCAGATTTCATTTTCTGAAATTTTGGTTTTCTTGTTTTAAATATATCTCTCTCTTTCATCCTCTTTGTTGTAGGATATGTGTACCTTTTTATAATTTAGTGTGTTCAGTCTAACTTGTTTACCTAGAAATCCTCCCTCATATATTTTGAATAGAGTCTCTTTCTAAACACCTGTCAGACAGATACAGAAAAGTGACGAGTGACTAGAACTGGATTATATTAATATAAGGTAGAGTCGAAGATGGGTCATTCATGTATTTTCTTTCAGTAAACATTCAGCACCTTGTATATGTCAAGCTATGTACCTGGTTCTGGATGAGCCTCTCAGTACTCTCTATGATTAGGTAGGTATAGAACATTTTTAGGAGATTTCTATGTCTGTAATACCTAATCAGCTTCTCCAGTGGTTAAAGTCTTATTCTCTTTTGCATGTGCACCAGGATAAACTCTAGGGATGTGGCTGTCTGTGTCATTGGAGTAACTGTTTGATTGTTCACCGTAAGAAATGGAATAGAGTTCAGATGTGTGGGAAGTATCAGTTTTATTGCCTCCAGAAACTTACTAGAGGTTGTGTATTTGTTGGGTCTCTAGTTTAACCTAATAGAATTATATTGAGAAAAAGAAATTTAGGAATATAAGGCAAATTGTGAAAGGTAGTGGCATTAAATTTATTTTAACATGCTGAGAGGATGTTTTCAATGTTGGTTTTAAGATTACAGAGAAATCCCAAACAAATGAGTTTTGACATATTCTTTTCTTTGAACATTCAGCGTGACATGGATTCATAGGCATGTTGACCCTTTACTGGCCTTAAATGAGAGCTTTGGGTAAATATTCCTTTAGGAAATATCTTGATATTTTATTTTCCTCTCTTCTTGGTCTTTTCATCATGTTTTAGGACAGGGAGATTGTGTGTTCTTTTTTCCTTAGTCCAGAAGATTTTTTAAAGTATTTTTTCTTAGGCTATTTACAGATGAATTTTGACCTTTTGTTTGGTCTTTTTCTAGTTGATTATATGATTACATGTACTCTTAAGTTGTCTTATTAAATTTAATTTATCTTTATCATTTCCTGCCTATTTTCATGATAGAAAAATGTGTCTGATATTGTTGAATACTGTCATGAAATATTATTCTACAGTTTAAGTCTTTTTATTTTATCATATCACAGTATTTTATCACATATATACACACACACACACACTCTATTAATAGACTTTGAGGTTTCCTCTAGTTTTTGTGTCTTGTTTGACCCTTTAATGAAATCCCTGACAGCTAAATTTTTGTTCAAAGTGATATCTTGATTAAAAAATATCCATGGTTTTAAGGCTTTTGATGCATACTCCAGAGTTCTTCAAAAAGATTATACCCATTTATTAGTAAGATTAATCTAGTTTCTTTTCTCTGTTATGTTGCTAGTATTGAGGTAATACTGTTCATTCCAGCACATTTAAAAAATAATCCTTTCCTTGTTAATCTGTGATGCCTCTTTTATAATTTATTGCATTCATACATTTATGAGACTCTGAGTCTCAGTTGTCTATTTTGTTTCATTTTTTTTTTTAAATCCCAAGTTCCCATTAATTAGACTGAGGTGTAGGATAGTACACTGTTATCTGTATACCTGTGTTTGAGGGTCAGGTGGGCCTTTATTAGTAATTGGGCAGAGCTGGGATTCTCTCTGTATTTTGGGGAAACTGACTTGAACATTCTATGCTTCATGTTTTTCCCTCTGTCTACAAAAAGGGATAATAAAAAATACCTACCGTAAAAGGATGTTTTGAGGATTAAAGAAACAATGCCTACTAAGTGAATGTCCTTGCACATTTAATAAATGCTCAATAAATGCTAGCTGTTAAGACAATGATGATAATTTCATATTGCATATTAGTATTTGGTAGGATTCCCCTTTTTCAGAATTCTTCTAGTCATTCTTAGATAGTTTTTCTGAATTAACTTTAGATTCATCTTTCTTTTCCTTCTCCCAAAAACCATTTCAATAGGATTATAAATTAATTTGGGGGGAACTGACAATAATATTCAATGTCTCCATCCAGAAACTTGGTATTTCTCACCATTTACAAAAGTTTTCCTTTTGTTTTTACAAGATTTACTGATGTTTTCTTTTTAGAGGTCCTGTATGTGTATTTGGTAAACTATTTTTAGGTATTTTGGTTTTTGTTAATATGAATAGAATCTTTTTGTTATATTTTTAAATAAGTTGTTGCTAGTAGTTATATATTCTGTTAGCTTTTATTGGCTTATTTTGCCATTCTACATATAAATTATGAGATATTTGGATGTTTTTGCTCTTTTCTATTTCCTTGCTTGTTCATTATCTCGTTTTTTTCTTTCTGAAGATTATGATTGCTGTTGTTCTTTCATTAAAATTTACCTTTGTTCCTTTTTTACCTAACTTTTGTCACTTAGGTAAAAACAGATGACATAGCAAGGATTTATCAGCCTAAGCGTTATGCTTTGTCACCCAAGACAACAATTACAATGGCACATCTGCTTGCTGCTCGTGAAGATCTATCCAAGATCATTAGGACAAGTAGTGGCACTAGCCGGGAAAAGACAGCATGCGCCATTAATAAGGTTGGTGTTTCTTTCAGCACAGTGGTGAATGAATTGATAAAATATCTTCATTTGATGTTTTTACAGATTTTAATCCACATTTCTTTTATGACCTGGTAAACTCCTAGAAGAGAGTGGCAGAGGGGTTTCAGTATATCTAGGCTTGGTTGTGTTTTTTTTTGTGTGTATTCATTTGAATTTCTTTCTGTATTCATAAACTAAATCAAATTGTTATCTGAATTAGAGGAATTAAGAATTGTTTTTATCAATAGCTTTAGCAAGAATTATCTTCCTTCTTCCCAAAAAGTAATCATTTTTTTTTTTTTGTCAGTAAGAATCTTCAGGAATTTTTTCAGGTACTGACTCCTCATATCCTTAGTATAAAGGTTAGAAGAGTACATGCTTTGGAGTCAAACTAATCTGGGTTCACATTCTAGCTCTATTATTTTCTTAGAGGAATCTTCCTGGGCAAGTTACTGAATCTCTTTGAGCTTCTGTTTCCCGATTTGGAGTGTATCATTTTTGGTAGAGACCAGTGAGAATAACAATCAAGAAAGACTATTTTTTGGATTTTTTAGTTAGGACATTATTGCTGACTTTAAAAGAATGTTTGCATATTTAGAATCTACAGTGAGGATGTTGTACTTTTTGTCTTACATGTATGACATAAATTCCTAAATAAGGTTTTGATTAGAAGATTAATGGAATTGGAACCCAACTGATTCATTGGTCATTTTGGTTGAGGCAGTTACTGTTTTACCTTCTTTCCAAAAAGACACTAGAAAGAAGCCATTGGCTTCCCCTCGGCTGTGTTGGGCAGGTTTTCTGTCTTTCCCTCTGCTCATAGGCTTATAAAAGTAGCTCCTTTCTACAGAAGTTTGGATACTTAAACTAAATTCTTCCCTGGTTTATTTTTCAAAGCTTTGTAAAGCATGGTTAAGGAAGTATATCAACTCTTTATTTTCCTTATAATAATACAGTAACTAGTATCATCAATGAAAGTGAGCTTAAGTTTCTCAAAAGAAAGGAGTATTTGAGAATCCTAATATCTCTTTTCACTGATAACCTGGGATCGTAGTTATTATATTAATCTCTGACCTCATTACATCCCCATGTTGTCATATATTCCTCATATTTTGTTGAAATTGTGCTGAGGAATACAGTCTTTTATTGGATTATCCATTACCAAGTCAATGGCAATGGAAAGTCCAGAGTTGTTGTATGAATGGATATGAAGTTAGTTAATGTGGGGCATGTAGTTTATGTATATTCAAAATGTTTTATTAAGAAACATTTCTTAATGCGATGGGTACTACATTTGTTATAAATTTGCTAAACAAATTTAAATGAGAGAAAATTAACAAGCCCTTAAATTTCAGAATACTCCCCCAAATTATTTAAAAATAATACCATTCTGAGGAATTTGTCATATATCACACATTTTTTTATATTTCCTTTTCTTAAATTTATTTTTTTAATTGACACCTACTAATTATACATACTTATGGGATACATAGTGATATATACTGATCAGATCAGGGTAACTGGCATATCCATCATATCAGATATTTGTCATTTCTTTGTGTTGGGAACATGCAATATTCTTTCTTCTAGCTATCTGAAAATATATGTTATTGTTAACTATAGTCAACCTATATTGCTATAGAACACTATAACTTATTTTTCCTATCTAGCTTTAATTTTGTATCCTTTGACAAATCCCTATCCCCCATACTTATATTTTTAATATTAATTTGTACTGCTATGTCCAATACTTTCATGTCCTTAAATATTTGGCTTTTTTATTAGAAACAGTAACTTTACTATCACTTGAAACCTTTATGTAAATTTTAATTTACTAAATTAACTAAAATAAATTTTTCTTCACACAGGTGCTGATGGGAAGGGTGCCTGACAGGGGAGGACGGCCAAATGAAATTGAACCACCACCCCCTGAAATGCCCCCTTGGCAAAAGAGACAAGAAGGCGGCGGAAGGGGTGGTTGGGGTGCTGGTGGAGGTGGTGGTAGAGGAGGAGGTGGTGGGGGTGGAAGAGGTGGCTGGGGAGGGGGTGGGGGAGGAGGGTGGGGAGGAGGAGGTGGGGGAGGGGGTGGTAGAGGTGGTTTCCAAGGGAGGGGAGATTATGGTGGAAGAGGAGGCTATGGTGGAAGAGGGGGTTATGGTGGAAGAGGTTATGGAGATCCATACGGAGGAGGAGGAGGTGGTGGTGGTGGTGGTGGTGGATATAGAAGATATTAAAAACCACAAAAATTAGATAGCAGTGCTTACTTCTGGATACACTAGACATAGTGTTCTAAATAACACTTGAATATCATCTTTGAAGTAAACACCATGTTAGACTCCCTGATGATATCATTCTTGAATTGGGTTAATATGTAACAACATTGTTTTATACTCTGTTGATCTCTTAGATGAAGTGATGATTTTTCCATATCTGTGTATCCTTAAGCATGTCGTGACTTTTTAAAAAACAAAAAAGGAACAAAAATTATTTTTAAAAATGTAAATATTTATTACCATCAAACTTGGAAAATGGAAAGTATTTTATTGTCATGATTAAATTTAGACTGTTACCTGTATGTTGTTCAGGTTTGAAACACATAAATGACCCCACCTCTAATGGAAAGGAATATAGACTCTTGCCTCTTCTGTATTCCTGTGGATGTGTTTTATGTTTAATTTTACTTTATAAAATAGGGAAAGAAACTGATAGTCGTGTTCAATAGGTAGTTGTCGTGATTTTTTTCTGTTATAGGAGGAGATTCCTCTGACCAGGTTTCTGTTAAAGTTCTATTAATTGAAGCCCAAGTCTACTTTTTACTGTGCATATTTGGTTTATTTTCTAATTGGATTTGAAATCTGTGAGATTTTGTTTGACAAAACAAAGTTTAAGATTGAGGTCAGAATTTAACAGGACAAAGATACATTCCAATTTTACATGATGGTGTGAAAAATATTCTTGTAAACTGTTCTCTTCATCATTTATGCCCTCAGTTTTGATATCTGAATGTTAAAAGGCAAGCTGAGCTGTATCACATAGGATTAAAGCAGTAATTTCCAGTTTGAATAGGTCAGGTTTAGGGTTAAGGCCTCCCTTGGTAATTCTGATTCACAGCTAGCTTTAGCAAACACGGAGTTAGGGAATGGCTATATGTGGTTTGGTGGTTGGAGCAGTCAAAGACTTGGGTGTCAGGAGTTATGAATCCAAATCATGGCACTAGGCCAAGGATGCTGTGAGTTGAAATGACCTAAGCTCTCAAGTGTTGATTTGTTCTCATTTGTTAAACGAGGAATGAGACACTTGCCTCATCCTTAGGTTGTTTCATAAAGACCTAAGTACAAATTCAATTTGTTAAAAATTTGTAGAGGGCCTATTGTGAATGGTTTTAAGAGGTGAGCTAAGTAATGTATTTTTCTCTTAGTGTAGAAAGAGGAAAAGAGCTGGTCACACACATTTTTTTAAAAATCCCACTGTAAAATGTATCTCCATGTAGGCTCCTTATTAATACCTATGCATAACAACTTTCTGTGATCTAACCAGCTCAACAGACAGAAAGCTGAATTGTTACCAGTGGACAAATGGTTTGATGTTTGGCAGGTTTTTGTTGTTTTGTTTTATAGTAAACCCTGTGGTAAAATCTAAAATTATGTTAAAACTTTAAAAGTAAATATTGTGTATGCTATAGTCCTTGGACATGTATTTTTCAGGCTAACCCTTTTGAAGAAATGTGTTCGGGATAAACAAATTTTTTTAGTTATTTGTCAATTTAGTTTTTTGTGTGTTTATATTTAATGAAAAGACTTTATTGCATTTGTGATAGTTGAATAAAAAGGCTTTCCATTATTAAAACACCTTCATCAGTAGCTACAAACTCTGAAAAAATAATTTTTTAAAAATACGTAAGCAAAAGGTCATTTGAGTAAAACATTTTAAAAGAGTTGTTAGTTTAAAAATACTCATTTAAATCATTTACATTTCTGCATCATTTCTTTTTAGGACCACTAGTTGCTAATACAGAAAGGAGATTTATAATACTTTTAACTTTTTTACCACTAAAGGTCTGTGGTAAATATGGCAGAAATAATAGTTTATCAATTACTGTAAGATTTCTCTGTACCTTCATAGGAGTGCTATTTGGGTTTTTCACTGCAGTCACTATAAGTCTTATCTAAGTTTAGTATATGCTCCTGGAATCATGTTGGAGCTGAAACCACTCCCTCCTATTTACACATTCGTGTAAACCTTGCTTGGATGAAAAACTAAGTCATCTAGACCCTAATATCTTATTCTTTCCTGTAAGATGGGATTTTCAAATCTTTTCTTCAGTAAAAATTTGTTGTGTAGAACAGTTTGCTGAACAGTATCTAGAATAGTAGTGAGGTGATTTCACGTTTTGTAAATTTAGTGCAATACTAATGTGGAATGTGGTATGTGGCACTTCACTGCTTCCTAAAATCCAACACCTTTTTTGATACCTCCTCTTCATTCTTTTTTGCCTGCTTCTCAATTTCTTTTTTTTTTTTTTCTATTACCTTGTTTTCCTTCCCCTTTTTTCTTCTGTCTTTGTCCAGCCTGTGGCACATATAGACATGATCTTACTGGGAGTTTCTGGGTTAAAGTAGTGACTGACTTTTCCTCTGGACCATGTAAAGAACTATGTCCTGTCTATACATAGTCACCACACCATTACTCATAAGCACTCATCAAAGGGGAAACAAGTATTTTCTTTGAACCTATGCCCTTGTGTTCTGCAGATCAGGGAAACCTTGCCTGTTTAAACAGAAAAAAACCATTTTAAACCCAAGACATTTTATTACCTGTATTTGTGACAGAAGAAAGTGTGACAACCAAAAAAAGATTTGTGGCCAGAAAATGTCCTGAGTCTTGATATTATCTTTACCTTGAAAGGAACACATGGTAGAGATATTTGGAATGGGAATTGGGGTAGGAGGTGAGGAGGCAGTTTCATTTCTCCTTGAGGGTTACATTGTCAATGTGACTTCATTATTTTGTATGAAGTATTATGAATTGCCAAAATACACCCTATTCAAACGTAGCAGAATGCACTCTACAGTGGAATTTAAGTGACTGAAATCCCCCCGCTTCTTCGTTGATCTGGTTAAATAAAAAATTGGGGATTGTGGGGAAATCATGGCTATCTCCAATCACTCTAATCATGACCACAAATGAATTGCTTGGGGTGCGTCTGTACATTGGAATGAACCATCTTCTACCAATTTTATCCATAGCTTCAAACTTTCTCTTCTTTACTTGCTGAATGGAACCGTGGAAAATTAAAGACAAAAGCTACAAAGAAATGACAACCTCAAATTTGTCTACTTTAATGTTAAGTATTTACAGACTTAATATTTGGGGATCACTGTAAATTATTATGAATAAGAGGGAATAGGTTGAATATTTCTGTACTGTTACTTCATGTTGTCAAAAAATTTAGAAAAACTGAAACTGAATAATCTAGTTGCTTTACTTTTCCTTCCAGAAAAAAACAGAATAGGGGAGTGGTCTCAGCTATGGATTATATTAACCACTTCGGTACCAGAGTCGACTATAGTCGACAGCCACAGATGAACGCACACAGCGACTTTAGCCAATAGCCGTGATATGAAGGCGCACAGCTGAGCGTTGACTTTAGCCGACAGCCGTGATATGATTTTTCTAATTTTTCACTTATCAAAATAAAATTGTGAACATTTAAAAATAACGTAATAAAAACATATATGTATATGTTACCTGTTCTGATTTACATTACAAGTAAAGCTGCCTGTAATGTAAAACAAGCTTTCAGTGCTTTAAAGCTTTCCTCATCACACAAGAGCAAAACGGATTCGTCGTCAATGCACAGCACAAACTATCGTGTGGACTATGAGTGCCGGCTGTGGGCAAGGTTTCGCGGCTGGTGAGCGTAGTACCAAAGTGGTTAATAGTAAAAAGTCAGGTGAAGTTTCCATATTTCCATAAGGTAAAAGAAACACAAGACATGTTGTAGGGATCCTAATGTCTTTTATCATATAAATATTACACAAAGAAAACTTACATTAAGTATCAAAAAAACCTTTACAATCTGTACATTTGGGTTTTTTTCTTGCAGTTCTCTTACATTATACATCTTTAGACAGAAATTCACAAATGGGCAGTAAAAAGGTGAGTCAGCAAAGAAAATGAGAAGTGACATTGCTGTTAATAAAAAGTTATCCTTATTTTGGCAGATAAATATGTGGCCAAACTTATTTCAAGGTCAGTTTGAGATGCAAAAATTTGCATCCTAGGCTTTATAAAACAAAAACTTATTTCAGATTATTTCTGTAGATTCCACTAACCCCATGTAGCTCAACACAAATACTATTATATACTGTATTTCTTTGGCCCTTGCTGGACGGTAAAAACCTGTGATGAAACTACTTCCTCCTATCATTTCAGTGATAAATTCTGCAATGCTTGAGACCGTCTAGGCATTGTTAATTTGACTAATTAAGGGGACTGTGACCTTTTGAATTCCTATAGATTATAGGTTATTTATATAAAATTAACCTGGGGTCTTTATTTTGGATGGAAGGTAAGAAGAATAAAAAAAAATTGTGTTTCATGATTGTTTAAAGAAAGTGAGCTATATACCCTCTTTGGTTTACAGGAGGAAAAAGAATAGAGAAGAATAGGAATTTGAAAGTTTGTCATTATTCATATTTGTTCCATATAGAGCAAGTAACAAAGTGCTACAGTAAGTTTATATACCAGGTGGTGGGACTCAGCAGCCCTGCCTTGGAGATTTCTGAGTTTGGAGTTAGAAAAGGGTAAATACATGTATAAAATGATTCTTTAAAATTTAATGAAACATTGACTACATGCTAGTTCTATGTCACTAAAACTCAGTATGAGGAGGAACACAAATGGGACCTGGTCCTTCATCAAAGAAAATTCTTAATGGATCTGAATCCTTGAAAAGTAAGCAATACTGTATATATGCTTTGTATTCTTATGAAGACTTGGTGGTGTTTGCTTTAGATTTGGAAATTGGTCAACCTGTGGATGCGTTTCAAGTCAGCCTGGTACCATACTTTTTCCAAGCATGGAAGCTAAGTCCCTCATAAAAGGAAAATGATCATATGAATTTTTTAAGAGAACTATAAAGAGGCTGACAAAAGGAATTTGTGAGTAGTTGCCCAGGTAACTTAATGAGCCCATTTATCATTAACTTTCATAATAGAAAACTCACAGGACTGTTACTTGTGATTTTGCCAAATAATGCGTTTTACCGTGTGAGCAATTTCCTCATCTTTGTATTTGTGAATTTGTGTAATGACTAAAAGTTTAATTCAGTTTCACATTTTATGAAGGAGGAAACAAAATTCTAAGCCACATGCATGCCTGAGATTGTATATACATATGTACATGCTGTCAGCTGTTATTTAAGCCATTGATCCAATTAGCTTATTTCTAAATAGTATTAATGGTGAAGACAGTTGAAGCATAAATTCAGTTCAAAAAGAGAACTTTAAAAATAGTTTACTTCAAAAGATAAACATGGGCCGGGCATGGTGGCTCACACCTGTAATCCTAGCACTCTGGGAGGCCAAGGTGGGATGATCATTTGAGCTCAGGAGTTTGAGACCAGCATGAGCAAAAGTGAGACCCCATCTCTACTAAAAAAAAATAGAAAGAAATTAGCTCGACAACTCAAAATACAGAGAAGAAAGAAATTAGCCGAGCATGGTGGTGCATGCCTGTAGTCCCAGCTACTTGGGAGGCTGAGGCAGGAGGATTGCTTGAGCCCAGGAGTTTGAGGTTGCTGTGAACTAGGTTGATGCCACGGCACTCTAGCCCGGGCAACAGAGTGAGACTCTGTCTCAAAAAAAAAGATGGAACATGAAGAGTTAAACAGATCTTCAGACTCAAAAAAGCCATCAATTCCTAATTCTATCCACAGTAGAATATATGAGGACAAACATGTTTGCATTACGTTTTAGCTAATTAGCCAGTCATGTATGACATGGTAAGATAGCTATATTTCCAGGTACTTAATTTGATTGCTTATTTTATGATAACTGTAAGACTACAACTGTGAGTTGACCTGCAGTTGAATAAGGGCATGTTTAATAGGCCTCTAAGAAGTTGTGGCTACATCTGTAGAAATTCACTTCTAGGTAGATATGCTCATTGTATATGAGTGTAGTGAAAAAGGGGACAGAGGCTAATTGATTAGATCTGAGGTAGTGAAGTAGGAACCAGATTCACAAAGAATGCTGGGATATAGAAGTAAATCCACTTTTGGAATATGAGTATGTTTCCATTATAAGCAAGCTTTGGATGGAACAAAGTAAATCCTCCAGTTTGCAGAAAACCTTGAGAAGGAAATATTCATTTTCTAGAGATTTTGGCTCTAAGGAAGAATCAGCTGGGCAGACCACATGAAAAGCTACCTTGTCAGGAAACTATAGTCATATTTTAGCATACTTTTGGTATTAATCCTGGGTGGAGGGAATTAGTGGTATGAATGGTAAAAGTTTTGCATTCTTTAGCACACTTGACTGAAAGAGAAAACAATGCTGCACATTAGGAATCTTTTAAGTAAACACACAGTAGCAGGCTTTTCCTTTCAGAGTACTGTTTTAAACACTGGTCATTCTAAGGTTCCCAGGTCTTTGTGTTAATCAGTTTAGAAATTGAGATCTTCAGTATACTCATCTACAGATTGTGTTCCTTGAGATTCTGAGCTAAGAACAATCACTCTGCTCCATTTGTGCTAAAACATGATTGCTCTTTTCAAGTTGGAGGGACTCTATTTTCTTCTGTGCATATTTCAGTTGGATCTTTAGGGCATCATTATCTGCTTTCAGGGCATTTATTTCCTAAAGGAAAGGAAAATGAGGTATGTTAATAAAGCAGCCATGAATAGCAAATCTTTACAATATTGGAAGTACTATATTTGATTGGCATCTCCTATTCACTATGGCTGAAAATTAAAAACTATTTTCAAGACAGTTATTTTGCCCTGAATAGAAAATAACAAGTTAAATATCAAGTAAGTCTTTGCAAATAGCAATTAGTCTTTGTGATCATATCAAAGATGTGAGTGGCTAGCAGCCAGAATAATCCATTTTCCCGGCAATAGGTGTATAATGGCGAAACCTTTGGATGCTGTGTAGCAGATCTTAACTTTGCAGAACAAAGAGTCTCTGGTCAGGTCTGAATCATGAAGGCAGTGACTGAGAATTATATATAATGAGATGTTATAGTGCATTTAATATAAGTTTTTTTCCTCCAAATCACTGAAAACTAATGTACCTTTTTGACAAAGAATTTTACCCTGCTCCCTAAAGTAGGATTTCATGATCTAACTTGGGGTGATTTAATTATAAAGCCAACAGTTGATTTTCTGATGTTCTGATTTTGAGTCCAGTGTTTTTACATTATACCACTCTGGTTACTTCAAAAGAATACTGTATATTACCCAGGCAATGTCTGGGTAATTTGGGATACATTGGATTGTTTCTCAACCTGAGTTACCTAGATAGCTGTCTATTAGCTACCATATAATATTGAGCACTTGCTTATGTGCCTGGTGCTGTGGTACATGGTAATAGAAATCCCTTAAACTTCACAAACACCTTGAAAATAGGTGGTATATCAATTTTATAGACACAGAAAATATCATATAGTTATCACATTAGATACTTGAACCCAGGCATATCCAACCCTAAGAGCCTTTGTTTGCTTTTTCTTTTGTTCCATGTTGGTTCAGAGGTATATATACAACCTAAAATAATATGTACTATTTATTAATACTTTAATATTATGTTACATATTACTTTAAATACTGATTTAATTTGACTAGCTATTATGATAGGACTGTTGAATCACAGACAAATCACTGTAAGAATTTTACTTAATGGGAAAGTGGGACACACTTTTCCTCTAAAATATTAAACTGTGGACCTTAGTTCTATTTGACAATGCTAAAAGTAAAGACAGGCTACTGGGAAGATGGTAAGGTAATTAACTGGCTCCAATATTCTGGGACTGACTCATCTGAAATCTTTTTGTAAGCTGCTTCATCTTTGAAGCATTGTTGCCAACTACATTGTTCTTTTCATGGGTGTGTAAAATGTCACTATTTGAGGCAAACCTTACATAGCATGGAATCTCAGCCCTGTATTTTATAGAGACTAACAGGTTGTAGAATTTAACAGCTGCTGTAAGAAATACCAGGGACTGAAAACACAAATCTTTGCCTCCAAGACCAAAGTTCATTCTATTCTATAATTTCTATTCATTTTTCAAGGTTTCTTTCATTGTTCTTAAAAGTTGAGTTTGGTAGTTTATAAAGAGAAGTGTTTTTTGTAACCCACATCTTGCCACCTTCTGATTGACTTGATTCTTAAAGCATGTCTTAAAAATAACTCTGGGCAAGAGAACACCTTTCATCCAGAAAAATCTGTTGCTTTTTTTTCATTTGTTCCTCCTACTCAATTCCTGGGCATTTGACAGCATAGGGAATCCTTACGCCCTCGTGGACAGTTTCACTGTGTAGTATGTAAAGTTATATAAGGAATTCTGGTTAGATGGATGTTGGTTTTGTGTTTCTGATAGGTCTCCAAAAACACAGTGCAAACTTTGATGTTTTGGGAAAATTCTTTTCTTGGTAACCTTCATTTTGTCTTTTCCAGTACCTCCAGGGGGTGCCTGATAATTAGGACATTGTGAGCCTAATATAA
The DNA here is from genome assembly GCA_008086735.1 of Cheirogaleus medius. Taxonomy (NCBI): domain Eukaryota; kingdom Metazoa; phylum Chordata; class Mammalia; order Primates; family Cheirogaleidae; genus Cheirogaleus; species Cheirogaleus medius. Next base: position 14,212,905 of record VBSM01001044.1, on the reverse strand, counting down.
AATATGTAAGGAAAGATTCCTCTCATCTATATTAAGAAGGAGGCATTATCTGTGGTGATCTACAATACACTTACCTTTTCTTTTTTGTTGCTGTTGTAGCACTAAAATTCCCTACCTTCTTTTAGGAAGATGTGTAGGCAACCATGAAGGTCCCAGCCACAACCCTGATAAACAGGTTAATAAAGATCTCTAGGGAAGTGGGATTTACTCAAGTTCATCTTGGTTCCATCTAGAAGAAGGGAATGGTGTCAGCACAGTAAAGTGCCCAGTAGAAACTGTGAACAGAGCTTTAGGCACTGGCACCAACTCTCTGAAATGGCACCTACATGGTGATAGGGAGCCCTGTATATCCTGTTCTGCCTGAGTAATGTGAATGAGGGCCCCCACTGGGTTCTTTGTAAGAAAGCTGGAATCCATCTTCCCTCCCTCCATTCTTCTCTTTTTATCTTTAGAATCTTCAGTTCACATGCTATTCCATGCCTTAGCCTCACTTCTCCAAGAGAATCTGAACAGAAGGAAATCAAAAAAGAAGGTACCTGTTCCAGCTCTTGGTAGGTTGGGAGTCTGAGGTGACGGAGCTCCTCCTTCGATCTTATGAGGGATTCTTTATTCTCCCACTTGACAAAAGCCCGCTTTCTGACCAGAACTGGACTGGGGCATGGAGACGTGGGACTGGGAAGCACATAAAGAGTATCCTGGGCTGTCTTCCTTGGAGAAGACAGCATGAAAGGACCTGAAGGGCTCTCACTGCCAATCCAAGGCAGTGATTCAGTCTGAGTGGCCTTGTGGGCAACAGTCCTCCTCAGCCGAACAGAAATCTTCTGTGAGGACACTCCCATCAGCATGATGGTCCGATCCTTGCTCTCCTCACTATGTTCCACAGCCTCCCCATTAGGGAACGTAAAAGGTCCTTCTTCAGGTGCTACAGGAAGATACACGATAAGTTAGTACTTAGCAGAGACTTAAGAATGACACATTAGTTTCAAATGAGACCTTTCTCATTGTTACAGGAGTTCTAGATGTCCAAAGAGGATCCATTTTTTAGGCACCCAGTGTAGGGGTTACGTGGGGGCTCTGCTGGCGAAGCCATTGCCACTGGTGTCAGGCTATATCTATCCTGAGGAAAGGGTATATTTTTTCTGTGTGCACAAAAGTTGCTTAGAGAGTTGTTTCTGGAGATTCTGGTGATAAGCTGAAGCTCCTGCTTCAATGCTGTGAAGTTTCATACAGAGAGCGGATCAATATATGGACAGATGCTCGGGGGCCCATTTGTACACTGGGTACAGCTTAACTGTGAGAAGGAAGTTTTAGCTTTGTGGAAGTGTGTTTCAAAATGTATTGACCTTGTTTGATACTGATGGAGAAAAGGCAAGTCCATTCTGGTTTTCTTCCTTCAACCAACACCCTTGCCCAAGACCCGACCTGGTAATGTTAACCATAAGGAGTAATTTCCTAGAAAAGTAGAGTAAGAACAAATGTATTTGAAGTGGGTGGTAGGGAGGCTTTAAGATAACCGATAGAGCATCCAAGTTTACTGTTATGTAAAGACTCAGCAGTAATTCTGACATTGAACATTCTGACATTCAACACTTTGGATTGGTATAATTAAAATGGCTTTAAAAAAATTTTTTTTTGTAACCTGACTCAACAGTTCTTATACTAGAAATCTTATAAAGACCCCAGTTTAATTTTTGCTAAGCGGAACATAAGTTAATATTTAATATTTATCCAAATCTCAAAATTGTAATTATACTGTTAAGTGCCAGAATATTTAAATTATTATGTCTACCTAAAATAATTACATTGTCTTTTTGGGGGGAGAATTATGAGTTATGATTTTTTGTTATCTCTGTTTTCTAACTTTTCTGTAATAGCTAGACTCTTTTTACCAACACAATTCCCCAATCATGAATATAACCCCTTCGGTTATTAAGGTTGAATTCCTACGCATACAGGGAGCTTGGGAGAGAATGTTGGGCATTCTGCCTTTTAGGGAGCAAAGGGAAGAAGGCAAATAAGAAAAAAGCAACAGAAAGGGAGCCCTTAAAATTTCAGAAAGAATTCTAGGAAACCATAGTGTTATAAAAATCAGGAAAGGTATAAGTTTCAAGAAAATGAAAGTTGATGAACAGAAAACATTACACTGAGATTGAGAAAGATGATAATGGGCAAAAAAAAAAAATCATTGGAAACTTTGATTTTTTTGAGCAAGGACCATCTATAGAACAATTATTAATAAAGAAAGCAATTTGAATGGATAACCAAATGGCCTATTGCAAACAGACCTTGGCTTATAGCAGTTTTACAGCAATTTTCATTTGTTGTCCATGAGACATGTATTAATATGTTTATTCTACCCATTGTTCTATTTCCTGATGGGTTCTAAAAAGGACTCAGAAGCCCTTGTCTTACCATTTTTGGGCAGGGTTTGGGATCTGGAAAGAAGAAATCTCTAGGAGCAGCCCCTTCAGGGTGTCCCTTTTGAGGCCCCAAATTCACAGTGCTGCTCTGTTACCTTTTTCCCATGAAATTGTACATTTTATGTGACAGAATAGTGGTGCTCTAAGGTTATGTGTAACTCTTACAGCAATAGGGTACATAATATACAGGCCTATTTTTCACAATGGTATTTGTAGTCATTCTTATTAAAAGTTGAACATCAAATCCTTAGTTGATTAGAATATTCTTTCTTAGGGGAACAAAATCTCCTTTAGAGCCTTTTCTAAGAACAAAACATCCCAAAAGTTTGAAGTCAGCCTATGTTTAGATACTTAGTATGGGGAAGAATTCAGGAACAGAGCAGAAAATGTGTACTCGGCTGGTGTGATAAAAAGGAATCTGCATTTCTTACATGGAAGTAAAACACTTAAGCTTTGATATAATTGATCATTAAATGCATATTGATATTTACCCCTGAACATTAGAGGTGCTTTAAATTCATAGGACATACTACATGGACTTAAAAGTTTTCTCTAGGCATTTGTTGTAACTATAGTGGCCTTACTACTTTAGGGAGCTTATTTCAAAAGAGTAATGACATTAGCATAGGGCATTTACTCTGTGTTTGGCCCAATTTTAAGTGCTTTATATAAATAAACAGGGGAGAATAAAGTTGTTGGAAAGAACAAGTAGTCTTACCTGTTATCAGAAATGTACTTTATAAGTTCCATGTCTTCCTATACTATATAAAATTGGCACTAACCTAATAAGCATTGGACTTTTGCCTGAAGACCTATATGTTTTCCAGGAAGTCACAGTGATCAGTGTTTTGACATGCTGACTGGCCAGCCTTCCCAGAGAGCAGGGCCTAGTGTAGCACTATGAAGCTTTGTCCTCCCCTTATTCCTCACCACCAAGCCCCTCACTGGACTCATGCCATTTGTCTGTTTATCGCATTTCATAATATAGACAGTCCAGACTGTTTGATCTGGCATTTAAGACTCTCTAGACTGGTTCCAACTCATTTTTCTTCATGTCTTACCTAAGCCTTCACTTCTGCCACAGTACCTTATCACCTCAATAGCACTAAAGCTTTTCTGGCCTTTTGCTGTACATCCTATGTGGAAGGCACTCCATCCTCCCCCCATAACTTAATTTTACCTTTCCTTCAAGACTTAGCTAAAATTCCACCTTCTCTGTAGAGTCTTTCCCAGCAGCCCCAGTATAGCAATCTCTACTCTGTACTACTCATTTGCTGTCGCTGCAACAGTATGGCTCTTAGCACACACTCTTGCATTGTTTTGAACCTGCTCCATGTTTGTATATTATCTAGAACTACTCCATGAAGCAGAGGCAACCCTTTCTGCTTCTTTGCTTTTTAGACCTAGGGCATCTCAAACATACTTAAATTTGCTTCCTTATCATAACTATTACTGCATTTTAATGTGACTGAATTTGCCAATTTATCTCTTAGTTGAGTTTTTTGGCTTAGTCATAGGATTTTCCTTGTAGGATCTGGAACTTTAATCTGTAAGCTTCACTTGAGTAGGAGTTTCCTTTCTGCATTTATCCTTCTGTTTCTAGAATTTTGACAGTTACCTCTACCTGGCTCCTGAGGGTCTTTAGTCTAGGACCTGGTCTTAAATTAATGGCTTGGGGCTCCTCTCCTGGGGATATCACAGAACCAGTATATGACTTTGCCTGTGGATAAGTCTGTTTCCTGCTGCTAACCTTAAGTGACAGTCACAGTTTTTGTTTTTGTTTTTGTTTTCCAGCATTCTTCCTCAATTTTAAGCAGTGAGTCTGGTTCTGGTCACCTTTCATGCATAGGTGGTCTCAGTTACTTACAGAAACCAAATTCCCTTACTGCCTTTACCTACTTCTGGACATGGAGCCAAACAGACCAATAGCTTCAACATTCACTCCTTACAGTTTTTAGTACATTTCTGAGCTACAGAGATGTTTATCTTTGTTTTTGAATGTAACTATGCTTTTTAAATTAATGTTATTTATATACCATATGTTATATATTAATTTATATTATATATACACAAACATACATACATGCATATACATATTCCCCTTATCATTGTTTTGGGTTTGGAGCTGGGGATGGGGTGGTAGGATAGTTAACTTAAGGCACTGTTTTGACCATAAGTATCTGCACTTGGTGGAGGTGCTCAATAAATACCAGCTGATTTTTATGCCAAACTTCCAATCTGCTATTCTAGCCCCCTTAGGTCTGAGGCATAGGCAGGGAGCTGAAATCCAGAAGTATGGTAAGTGTCAGCCCTGGCCAAGCTACTGAGGTCAAACTTAACTGAAACTCAGGACATAGCATCATGAGGTAATCTTTCTTCTCCCCAAACTTTACCCTTCCCACTTCACTTTCCAAGGTGAATGTTCCCAGTGCCTACTTACCATGGAGCAGATCTTTGGCTCCTAATGAGCAGAGGTTGGACACTGGCCCCACAGAGGTGCTGTTCTCTGTGGGAGCTGCTGGGTTCTTGGCTCGCTTCTTACACTCAAACACAACCAGATCTTTGCATTGTTTGTGGCAGTTCATCCCGCAGTCTGTGGATAAAACATCCTGGTCAGAAAGTCCTCCACTTTCTCTCTTCTCCAGAGTCTCACCACCAAATTCATGCAATGCTCTCATGTCACACATCCTATCTTCTGGAGCTAGGACACCTAACATTCCTAATGAACCTAGCATTCTTCTCATTGGTAAACCCTGGATCTCACACCCTTGTTGTAGCCCTTATCAGTGGGTCTCAGCATCAGAAGCAGTATCCTGTTATCGTGGAGGGAAGAGATGGTGTCCTGCTATCCTGCACATCGTGCCTACTCTAGGGAAGCCCTCTGAAGCTCCAAGCTGTTAGGTCTTATTCTTTCTTCCTTGCAATAAAAGGTCTCCTCTACTTCACTCTTGAAATTTTCCTGCAGGGGAAGGACAATTATGTCCTGAGGTATCTACTGATGAAAGGAAAGCTGACAAGAGCCTTTGGTAATTATTTATCTTCGGTTCCAGAAGTGATTCTATCCTTTTTATTGGGGACCCACCCTTACATGACTATATGAGAGCACAGTCTCCTACCAGCCATCCCTATTTCCAGGGCAACCAAGGCAGAAAGATCATCTTGTAAAGGGGAAGTACTAACTGATCACCCAGGCATTCCTCTCTCCTGTGTGGTGGCAATCATTCCCAGGAGGGGCTTTAGGGAAGCCAGTTTGGGAATGAGGCTCCGAACTCTGCTGAGACATTGTTGACTGAATGGACAACTACTATGGGTAAAAAATGCTTTAGACAACAGTCCCTAAGACCAAGGAAAACAACTCCATCAACGATGCTGTCTTACCTTTACATCGATAGCCTTGTTTGATCACTCCCCAGAGCTATGAAACAAATGAGACAGAAAGCACCACAAGTCATTCATTGTCTGGTGTGAGGCTACAAGTTGACATTCATTATTTTCCCTCATGCTACTCCCTATCTCAAGTGGGAAGGAAACCTCACTTATTAATATCTCTCATGGTTTATCCCTCCTGATTTTAAATTGAAAACAGAAGTTTGTGCTGATCAGAGTCAAATTCACTAGTGGCTTTAAGTCCCAGGCCTGAATTGGATGAATTATAGGACAAACAGGCTCCTCAGGACGCCAAGCTGAGGAACAAGTAAGTAGTGTTAGGTCAAGAACCTGGGTTTAAGAGGTGGGACAGAGGAGAGGCAAGGCAACCTCTAAGGCAGTTCCTTTTGAAAGAGGTGGGGGAGGGTATCTCACATTTCTTTTTTCTTGAAATAGTATTTTAAAAAGTATATCCCCATTTCAACATTTCCAGTACCTTATCCAAGGCTCTATGCACCAGAGAGGAAAAAAACAAACCAAGTGAGAGAAAATAAGTGCAAGTAAAAACCACACACTTGGGCACTAGGTTATTCTAGGTGTTTGCCTGGGCACTAGGCTGGGATGGGTTTGTAAAGATTGTGAGGTCTGTGCCTGTCTTATTAATTTAAACTGCCTCATACCTCTCCCCAAGTTCAATCCTGAAGCATCCTAAGAATAACTTACAAATCCAGCACAGTTGTCACAGAAAGTGGGCTTCAGGTACGTGGTCTCTTGGAAGTTGTGAGGAAAGCCCAGGCCCAGCTTGGAGTAGATTGAGCTGGCCCTCATGAAGTAGGCTGTGATCTCGTCCCTGCTGATGAGGCCTTCCCTGCCAGCAAATGACCAAGGCAAGGATGTGAGGGGGAGGGGAAACAAGGCTGGCTTCTAGCCTTAGAAACTTACCTTTCTTTTTATCCTCAGTGGTAGTATAGTATGTGTTACCTGATGATTACTTCCATGAGCCCTACACTTAATAAGGAAACAGGACAGTGTGTAATAAGTAGGTGAGGTAGCATTACTCATTCCCACAGAGTTGTTCTTGGCCAAACTAGTTTTTCCTAACTAATCTGACCACTATCTATAATACTTGAGAAAAAAATGATGTAAAATGTGTGTAGAGGGAGGGAAACGCCTTATGCTAGGGGTCTGACTTTAGACAGTACATAACTGGAATCCACTAACTATACAATTGGTTTTCTGTAGAGAACCAAGATAGAACTTAAGTAACCTTGAGAAAAGTAAATATGCAAAGTATTAATAAATATTAGTTGTTTCCCATAATCTGTAAGGACAAAGCAAGAAGGAAGACTAAACTTTTTCTTACTTATGGTTGACTAAACTGGCAGATTTATGGAATCTTCAATTCTGAGTATTTCATTGTGATCTAAAGATAGGCATTTACTTGATTGCTTTCTTAGCCCCAATATTCATTAAGTGATCACAGTAATAACACATTCAAATTTACAAATTCTTCTAGTATCACACCCATAAACCTGTTTTCACCAATGGGCCCATAACCACACAATCATATACACAAATCCTCACCTGTCTTTGTCCATCACACAGAAGGAAAATGGAAAGCTCGCAGCAATCTTCTCAAACTCTTCCTGAGAAATGTATCCATCCTGGTCATGATCATAGTTCTTGAAGACAGACTGTGAAAAAAGAGTTTCTTCAATGATTACTAAAGAGAAACCAATCATCTCTCTCTCTCTAGCCAAAGGAGGAAGGGCTAGGGCCTCTAAACAACGTGAGTGAGATGAACAAGGAAACATAATCCTTAAAACTGTGGCAAACTTTGCTGGTACCAGCATCTGGAGGGGGGCCAGGTGCTTTCAATTCATCAGCATATTATGCCATTACCTTGGCTATTGTGTACTCTTAGTTCATTGCAGAGGGATGTTCTCCCTCCACTCTGCCCTTCACTCACCACTCCGCTCAGACTGCACCTTCTCTGAGAAGCTTCTACAAGCAGCCCAGTTGGAAGTGTTCTGCTTCTCATTGCTCTACTTAGTTTTCTGTTGTTACATGGGAACTGCCCACAAGGAAAAATGCAAAAGTACAAGAGTTTATACCCCCCTCCTCGGCATCTAGCACAGAGAACCGAATCAAAGCAGTGCCAAAATTTTCAGTTTTACATTCACCTTATTACCCTTACTATACTCAAACTTTCCCCAACACCTCTCTGCCCCAAATCAACCAACAACCTTAAACATTTGCTCTCCTGCTAGGTCTTTAAGAGGAAGCACACCTGAGGCCAGAGTGTTTTGTCAAAACATAACTTCTGAATTGTTCTGCAGCCACAATATGAGAAGTTGTTCCCTGTGCTCACATAGGAATGAGTTTCAAGTATCTCGTTGCCTTCATGTCTCTCCCACTGTGCTCTCCTGTCCCCATGTACAAAACTAATCTGGGCAATGCCTTGCTTTTGACCACTGAAACACAGCTATACTTACATCCACCATCCTCTGGACGTGTTTGCTAATGGTCTTTGGATCAGGTTTGGGAGATACTCCGGAGGCCCAGTCCACTACTACTGGTGGTTTTGAAGGTGTTAGTGGCTAAAATGAAATATTCAGAGAGATCCCCATGACTGTAATGCAATATTATAACCTACAGCTCCCTTCCCACTGCTTGACAGTTGTATCTATGGATAACCCTCAACTATGTGCAATGACAAGGAACAGCCCACATGTAATTGAAGTTTATAATAATAATCTTGGCTAACACAGGTATTGTGCTTTATTGTTTCCAGAGTGATCTTTCTATACATTATCTGCAACTATAGATAATTTAAAATTCTTAATTTGCCTAAGTTTCAATTCTCTCTCCGTTAAACCTTTTGTCAGAGCTATTAGCAAAGAGTAAAGTGGATCATTTCTATTTCCTCTCTGTTCTCTAGTCATTTTTTAGTAGAAATGTGGATAAGGGGGAAAAAATAGCTAAAAGGCAGGAAGACACACAAGAAAAAAAAATCTGAATCCTGGACAAGCTGAAATGGAACCCTTTTCTAAATACAGTCATGCCTCGTTTAACGACCGAGAAATTTGTCGTCGGGCTATTTTGTTGTTCAAGCACCACAGAATGTTCTTAACACAAACCTAGATGGTATAGCCTACTACACACCTAGGCTATATGGTATAGCCTTATGCTACTAGGATACACACCTGTACAGCATGTTACTGTACTGAATACTATAGGTAATTATAACACAATGGTAAGTATTTGTTTATCTAAACATAGAAAGGGTAAAGAAAAAATATGGCATAAAAGATAAAAAGTGTTATACCTATATAGGGCACTTACCATGAATGGAGCTTGTAGGACTGGAAGTTGCTCTGGTGAGTGACTGGTAAGTGAATGTGAAGACCTAGGATAGTACTGTTCACTACTGTAGACTTTATAAACACTGTACACTTAGGCTACACTACATTCATAAAAAAAACATTACCTTGGCTGACTGTAACTTTTTTACTTTATAAACTTTTAATCTTTTTTTAACTTTTTACTCTTTTGTAATAACAGAAGAGCTTAAAACACAAATACATTATATCACTGTATAGCTATACAAAAGTATTTTCTTTATATCCTAATTCTCTAAGCCTTTTTCTATTTTTAAAATTAATTTTTTTTTTTTTACTTTTTCAACTTTTTTATTACAAACTAACACATGAACACACACATTAGTTTAGCCCTCCACAGGGTCAGGATCATCGCTATCACTGACTTCCACCTCCACATCTTGTTCCCCAAGAGGGTCTTCATGGGCAGTGACATGCATGGAACTGTCATCTCCTACAGTAAAAATGCATTCTTCTGGAATACCTCCTAAAGTACCTACCTGAGGCTGTTTTACAATTAACTTTTTTTTTTTAATAAGTAGAAGGAGCACACTCTAAAATAATCATAAAAAGTATAGTATAGGAAGCACATAAACCAGGAACATAGTTGTTTGTTATCATTATCAAGAATTATATACTGTGCATAAGTGTGCCCCCTAGACTTTTACATGACTGGCAGTGCCAGTTTGTTTATATCAGCATCACAACAAACATGTGAGTAATGTGTTGTACTATGATGTTATGATGGCTATGATGTCACTAGGCAACAGTAATTTTTCAGCTCCATTATAATCTTATGGGACCACCATCGTGTATGTGGCCCATTGTTGACCAAAATGTCATTAGGCAGTACATGACTATATTTGAAACTTGGCCCAAATTAAAATCTCTTTCAAAAACAGGAGAAGGTACCCTTTCCATTGAAATGCCTCTAACACCCTGAAAATGGAACATACGAAATAATTGCAGTGAACACCTTTCAGTACAATAGGAAGCTATTTAATAAAACTTTATCTTTCTGTAGAGAGGCGATGCATTTTAGCCACCTGAACAGATAAGCTGGATTTGTTAACACCTTAAGGACCGCTCACGAGTTTTCTCCTGTTTCACGTGTCATCTGTTAAGGACCGCTCACGAGTTTTCTCGTTTTTCACTGTATTTATGATGATTTAAATAACGTGCAGTTTGCCCAAAAACGTGCGGTCCCTGACGTATGTCTTAGAGATCTCTATGTGGTACGAAAGGTGTTAAGTGTGGGCACCTGTGCCCTTGAGTACCACCTGTTTTGGGGTTAGGATGCTTCCCAGGAGACTCAAATGATTTAACTTGCCTATAGGAGAGGCAGGGCCAGATAACCTGTGAAGTTCCCACAGTGTGTAGCACCAGGACTATGTGCTATTCTGAGGATATGTCAGCATAAGAGGTCAAAAGACCCAGCAGACTGCTCTTTCAGACTCAGAACATAACAGAATGAGGCTTTTCTACCTACCAAGCTGGAAATCTTCAGGTTTCTGATTAATATGCATATTGCTCTCATTATCATCAACAAATCATGAAAAAAAACTTAAATGGGGATACTTTTTAATAGGAGAAGGATGTGACTCCATTTCACAATACTATTGCCCTTCCCTAATCTGCAAACCACTGACTGATTCACTCACTCCTTCTGACATTCTAGTGGCATATAGGTATTGTTGACTGTTCACTAGTTATTTACTGTTCATGCATTAGTCTTATCCCTTCAACTAGATCACGGCTCTTTATGGACAAGAACTATTCCTCACATATATGTTGAGAAGCTTTCTCTGTTCCTAGCACAACATTGGACACTTAGGAGAAACAATATGCTTATTCAACTGAACTAAAAGTCTGTTTCTTAAGATGAATGAATTTGAGGAGCAGCTGGTAAAGCACCTGTTACACACGAGACTCTTAATATGAAAAACTCACTGGGGCTCTGTGGTTCCTTGGTTCTCGGGCGTAGGAAAGCTCATAGATTTCATCTTCAGTGTAGTAGAGATCCAGAGACAACTGCAGATCAAAGCAGAACAGGGTTCATTGCTAGGATGCTATTTGCCTTTCCCCGGTTGATGTATTTCTTTCTTGCTTGCTTCTGAATCCTCTACAGTTCTTAGCAGTTTGTTTTTAAAATTCACAGAGTTTGGTAGCTGTAACACCTAGTACTGCAATAGGGCAAGCATTAGTTCTTGTTAAAATGTTTTTTAAATAAATTTTGGAGAAGTCCCTGACAGTTTGGGCTGGATGAAAGGAAAGAAAAAAAAATTTGAAATATAGAGAAGTCCCAAGTTGCCCTCTTTTTATCTATGCCTTAAATCTAAGCCTCTACATAGAGAGTATAGGCTAAAGGCATTATCTGGCCAGATGGTCCCAACCTCACTTGTTGCCTCCCAAAGCAGACAGATAATCCAAAAGGATGGTTTGCATGGCCTGATGCTGTTAAAATTTGAACCCAGCAACAGAATCCAGTGTAAATGGATGGGCTTCAGGGAGTTAAGAACTCCTTGAAATTACATGCATACTTTTAAATATACAGTTTATACACATTTTGGGGGGAAGAAGGTTCATAGCTTTCATCAAGAAGTTATGATCCAAAAACGTTAAGAATCAGTGCATCTTTTTACAAATGATGATGTTTGAGGCAGAGACCTGCCAGGGTCACCTGGCTAATTAGCAAAAGGGCTAGGATCAGACCCAGCCAAAGTGAACCCTGGGGTACCATGAAAATGCTTCTGTGAGGCAGGAAGAGGATATGATCATTATTCTCTTCTGCAAAAAAAAAAAAAGCATATTAATATAATTTTAGAACTGAAAGAGAAATTAGAAATCATCCCAGAGACTAACCCCTCTGAGTTTACAGAGGAGACTTGGAGAGTTACATGCCTACAGTCACACAGCTGGTGAACTACAGAATCAGGTCTGGGAGGGAGCTCATCTGATGTCACCCCACACCCAAAGTGCAAATCCTGGACTCCCTCACCACTGACAAATGTTCACCTATGCTTGGCTTGAATATCTGCAAGAATGAGGATCTAAGCCAGGACCCAAAGAATAAACCTGGCTTTATAATCACTGCCTTGCCCTTTATTATGAGAGCACACTGTCTCCATATGTTACCAAGCCTTGTATCTTGATTTGTCATCAGCTCTTCCCAGAGAGCTCAGGAATGCTTTTGCAGGGGTAAGAAAATGGTCTTAGAAGTCTAGAGGGCTTACTGCTTAAAAGCAGAGCATCTGGAGTCCCACCCACTTGGGTCTGAAACAAGGCTCTGCACTTTAAAAGGTGTGGTTCTCTGGTAAGTTATGTCTTTGTGCCTCAGTATCCCCATCCATAAAATGGAGATAATAACAGTGTCTACTTCATAGAGTTTTCATGGGGATTAACTGAACTAATATTTGGTAAGATGTACCCAATGGTGCCTGGCACAGAAAGTGCTTAGTAACTGTGCTTCAGTGTGAACCTCACCGTCAGCAGGTGCACCAAGTCCTTGTTGGCATCTAAGGGTGGGGCCACCTCTTGCAGTTGGACCAGTTCATTGATATGATTGTAAAGGGCCAGCAGCTTGTGGACGTTCACCTTCCCATCCTCTAGATAGTCGGGCATGGCTTCGTACAGGGAGATGAGGTCCTTGAGATGCACCCCCAGGATGGGGATCTTGAAGTGAGTACACTCTCCGTAGGCTCGCCGGTAGTTGTCATAGTTTCTGCAGGAGGACAGCAGCTCAGTCATCTCACCCAGAACCTACAAAGCAGAAGAACAGACCAATCACAGGTACCCGCTGGGCAGGGTGTGTCGTCTGTAATGGCCACCTTGCATACTCTCATCCCCTACCATGATTTCACCCCATCCAGAATTTGTTGGTCAGGGGGTGATTCATCTAAAAGGTACAGATACGATTCCCAAATTAAAACTTCAGCTATGTCCAATGTCACAGAGTATATTTACAAATAAAAGATACGCTTTATTTAAAATTTTTAAATGGGGCTTTTATCATTTTTGTTAAAATTTATTTCTTTTCAAAAAGAAATATAATCACCTGATACAAAAATTAAAAAGTACAAGAGTATACAGTGAACAGTAAGTGTCCCTTTAACTCCTGTCCCTGAGCCATGCTTTTCTCTTCCCTGGTGTCTTCTGAATGTCTCCAGAGACACTGCATTGCTTAACATTTGAATCGTGATGTCAGGAAGTGCCGACTATGTTGCTGGCAAGGGGAAAGGCATGCGTTTCAAGAGTGGAGCTTCAGCAGTCTAGTGTGTGTTCTTATTCTCTCTGAGGCACTCTGTGGGCCTTACTTATCTCAGGATTCTTAAAATGGGCATATTTCTAGGAAGAAAGTGACATTCCCTTCACATACTGAAACCCTGAAGTAAAGAAACTGAATAGACTAAAGGACAAGAGAGAGGACATCAGAGCTCAGAGGCTGCCTCTGCCCTGGAAACAGGCTTGGCTGCTCACCAGCGCAGAAAGGAAGCAGCCAGATCTGGTGTTCTTTTCAATCACACCTCATTCAAGTCAGCAAGCAGTTGACAGAATCCCATTCCCCATGTGTGATAACCCCATTCCCCAGCTTTTTCAGAAGCAGAGATGTCAAGTGAAAGCCTGTCTGCCAATCATGTTACTACACAAAATAAGTGGTCCCCCCTTATCCTCAGGGGATACATTACACGACCCCCAGTGGATGCCTGGAACTTTGGATAGTACTGAACCTGAATGCCATCAGTCAGAACACGTCTCTGTCTCATGTCTTCCACCCACAAATTTAATGCTTTTTCCATCTTAACTAAGCACTTATGATGCACTGTGGCCACAATTTTTGCAGTGTGAGGTGCAACAGCAAAACTAGAGTGAATTTCTTATTTTTCATAATTTCATGGATAGGAGATGTGTCCTTACCTTAGATCTTAGCAACCTCAGCATTTACTTTTTTTCTTTATTTAGTAAAGAACTTTCACCTTTTCACTTAAAGGAAGCACAAACACTTCATGGTTTCTCTCTGGCATATCCAAATTGCCAGCATCACTACTCTTGTGCTTTGGGGCCATTATTAAGTAAAATAAGGGTTACTTGAACACAAGCACTGTGATACCGCAGACAGTTGGTTTGATAACTTAGACGGCTACTAAGTGATTATCAGGAGGATAGTGTCTGAAGCCTGGATATGCTGGACAAAGGGATGATTAATGTCCCAGGAGGGAGGGAGGGAGCAGAACAGCCTGAGATTTCATCTCGCTACTCAGAACAGTGTGCAACTGAAAACTTACAAATTGTTTATTTATGGGATTTTCCATTTAATATTTTTGGACTGCAGTTGACCTCAGGTAACAAACCATAGGAAGCAGAACCATGGATGGGGGGGACTACTTTAACCATGTTAGACACCGTGCCAAATTCTTTTAATAAAATGGTGGCCTAAGACATACCATTTCTCTATAGTGAAGAACTTGAGATTTAGAGTCAGCCTCCCTCAGTCACTTAGAGATGGCAAGACAGCCTCCTCCTCACACAACTCTAGCAAGAGTTTAGGTGAGCATTAGGTGTAGAAGGTGCTCTCAAAACAAGAGATTAACAGCAAAGATGATCGATTTTTATTCCCCTCAGAAGGTGAAATCAACTACTTGGGGGAAATTTGCTTCAGCACTGGACTTAACTAATTCCCTATGCAGACCACCCTTTGGGTCAAGTAGCTACAGACAGGAAGCATTGCTGTGGGGGACCCTAAGCTGAAGAGGAGCAAGTGCTCTCTTGTAAGCTAAATGACATGAGGGCATATTCATCTCTGTGACTATTTCCCTCTATCACCACAGACATGAACAATCTTTTCAGCTGTTTTACCTGGTCTCAGCAGAACTGTTAGGGAATGAAAAGACCACTAAAGATTACCCTTTTGACCCCAGAGGCCTAGCATTATGATAGCAGAGATTATTAATAGGAGACTCCCCATAAGGGAGCTGAACACCTGGGAAAACTGGGATAGGGGCAATGAACTACGGTCTTTCTCCCTAGAAAGAGAGTTGTTCTTTATGCCAGTTTGGGAGGATTGGGGTTTGAGTATAGTAAGGTCCTCTTGCATGAGCTAAAAGTGCTCTAAAGGCCATATATAGCTGCATCTATATCCTCAGTATATCATAGTAGCTTGTATTAATAACAACAGCCCTATGTCATAAAAAATTAAAGTATATTTTGTAAAATTTAATAATGTAGGGAAGTACATAGGACATTTTAAAAAATATTCCTCAATAAATATTACAAAATAGTATCTAAATACTCATCTTCAACTATGTGAGAAAATTCAACTATCCAGAATGTCATTCTCCAAGGGTTCTGGATAGCTAGGTTTTTAATGTATTACAATTATAATTAGTATACAATTATTAATTAATTATATTTATATAAATATAATTTATAAATTTATAAATATAATTTATAAATTTATAAATATAAATTTAAAATTTAAATATAAATTTAAATATAATTATAAATATATAAATATTAATTAATTATAATTAGTATACAACTATATAACCACACTTGACATGCAAACTGATCTATGGTCAAATGAACCACTATTGCTTTGGGGAGAACATTTTTAAGCAAGGAGCTGGAGCAAGGGAGTCAGTGTTTCAACTGGCCCAGCAGGAATGTTTATAGTGACAACTAAGGCTAGATGGAATCAGAGTCATTGTCAAATCTGTGACTTCCCCATTCTGTGGGTTTCCTAACAGTTTGTCTCCCCGATACTTTGCCTGGTTGACAAGGGATGGTGTGGTTTGGAAATGCTCTCGGGGTTTCCCCTCTCAAGGAGAAATCATTTTCATTGTTCCTAGGAATGCTGCTAAGGGCCCCAGAGAAGATGGTAGCACTGACCTTATTGATTTCATGCGGGACATGTGAACTTGTCTCCTTGAGCCTGGAGATTGAGCTGTGACATAGCCCACCTATCACAGCCATCAGTGTATTGAAGTTCTGTAGTTGGTGGAGCTTCTGTGACACAAAAGAAAGAAGACAGCAGAATCACTATACATGTCAGTTACCTGGGGAGCTTAGAGACCGCCTCTCATCTCTGTGCCTTGAGTCTTCCTTATACTGGTTATAGACTAGACTAGCGATCAGGTGTTACAATTTTCTGCCCCTTTTTCCCCTTCCACTTAATTCCAGATTGGTGGATCCCAAGCCTAGCAAGGTGTCATGTCTCCTTCCCTTTGTGTGGACTGCCATCTAGATCAGTAGTTTCTAAGAATCACCCAAAGTACCTGTTTAACACAAAGATTTCTGGACTCTAACTGCGGTTGGGATTAACCTTTAGTTAATATCAGAGCAGGTGATCCATGTACTAAACTTTAAACACTGTCCTAGATCATCCAGAGTTAGAAAAATGTATCAAGTATAATCTTTTATTTCCTTTATTCCAGGTTTGCCAGACTTTTATTTTTGAGGGTAAGGACTTTGTCTTATTCCCCTGTGCAATGCCAATGCCAATGCCTATATAGGACCGAAACTGGGACAGAGAAGCTAGAATCTGTGGGGAACTTCAAATATGGGTTCATAGTACTTGTTTTCTTCTTACCAAATGCTTAAACTCTGCCCCTGAGACATTAAATGCAGTTATTCAACATGGCATAGGCTCATAGACCTAGGACAACCCAGGCTGGTCCAGCTCTAGTAAATCTTAGAATTGCCCTTTCCTTTGCCATGTGGGGCAGATTTGGGAAAATAATATAGGATGGTAAGCATATTCTGAAAAATGTTAAAGATCTAAACAGATCTAAAACTGTATCTCAACCCCTGAGGGCCTTACAGGCCTTCTCCACATTGTCCTTGTATGGGAGAATAGAAAGGTCACCATATCTAGATCTGGGGACAGTTGAAAGCACACAAATCCCCCATCATGGTTCACAAGGGAAAAACAGCTCTAATCGACAGACTAAGCTTGGGGAAAAGGGGACAGATAATTAACTTCACAGCCCAGGCCAAAAGTCTTAATCTGGTCACTAACCTGAGCCACGTGGATGAACTTGATGAAGACTTCTGCTCGGAGCTGTGGGGTGGGGCGGCTGAGAACCATCAGTTGGACCCACTGGGAGATGCCGTTGCACAGGGCAATTGACCGCTCCATGGTGGGGTTCTCCTTCACACAGCTATTTACAAGGTAATTCTGATAATCAGAGAACTGCAGGGAAACAAAATAAACATCAGGACTGTATTCTGGGAGATCTAAGGGACAAGTCAACTCTGCTCAGTTGATGGCTGGGAACTGCCATGAAAGAGTCCTGGCCCTCTTCTCCTGAATTTTTGCCACTTGACCAACAAGAATGATGGGAGGGACATCTTTCTTATTCCACCCACAGCATGCTCTCTCTACATCAAAAGTCATTAGGCATTGTGGATGTGGACACATACTAGTTAATCCAAATATTGTATTTCAGCAGATACTATCCATCTAAATTCTAAAGAATATAGTATAGAAGAAAAATCTCAGTATTAGTTCCAGCTCTGCTGCTGAAGTTAAGGGAATAAAAGATAATTCTCCTAACAAAAACAAATCTCTCCCTGTTTTCTCACCTTAAAAATGTGATGATAAAATCTGCCCTATCTAGGACATGGAATTATTATGAAGATGAAACAAGATAATGTGTGAAAGCCTTAACTTTTCAAAGTACTACATAAGTGTGAGGTGGTACTAATGGGATAATTGTGGTACTAATGGGATAATTATTAACCTTATGTGAAAACAAGTCTGTTTGGATTTCCTTCTACTTGCCAACTTGAAGAGAGGCCAACTGAATGAGGTACATGAAACTTGCTTAGCTATATAATTGGTGACCATAGTTTCCCAACCTGATGATGGCACTGACTGTAGTTGGCAATGAAACAGCAGATTTGAAACTGGAAATGTCCTAAAAGATCTGGTCTAAGTGGAGATTGTAGCTATCATGTCCCTGTCATTAAGAATCTCTTGCTCGAACAGTATAACCAAGAGGGAGGAACAGTCTGCTCTTCTCCAGCACTCCTATGGGAGACTTTGTTGCTGCTGCCTTGTTGTTTCCGGGTCTCCCCTTCTGAACTTTGCCCTTTGAAAGCAGGTATGGCCAAAAGACAGAGATCAGCCAGTAGAATGTGAGTGGGAGTGACATGACTTGGAAGGGAAAGATTTAAAAGCCAGTGAATGATCTGCCACATTGCCTTCCCACTGCTGCAGATTTGTGGAAATTTCTGTCAAGATGAAGCTTCCCTCATCCTGGTCCCTGAGCAACTCTGATCAGCCCCTGCTGATCCATGCTAGACAGGTAGTATGAGTGAAAAACTTTTGCTTTAAGCCACTGTGCTTTAAGAAACTATGCAGGAGTAAGGGGATGGGGTTGTTACTGCAGTACACTTTAGTCCTGCCTAAACAGTAAGTACACTCATGGGAAGAACTCATAACCTAAATAAAATGGCTACAAATTTTTGTTGTTGTTGTTTATTCCCTCCCACCCCTACAGCTGCAAATTAACTGAGGCCCACTTTACTAGCTGTGACTACTGATGGGTAGAAAAATATGAGTAAGACCAAATCACTCCTTAAGAGATATATAAAGCACAAATCTTACCTTTTCTAAGAGAAAGTGGCCACAACTCATTCCAATAAATACATTTTATATCACCCCCCCACTATAAATTTGACACTGAATCCACTTTTTTAAAGAATTATCTCAGTAATCTCCCCACCAGCCCCCAAGCGTTGTAATAAACAGAAATATCAAATGCCTTTTAATTCACAGCAAAGATGAATTTCCCTCCAACCTCATGTTGGAGAGAAAATTTTTGTTTGAGAAAACTGTTTAGAACTGTGTAGAAAAAACAAAACAAAACAAAAATCCACCAGTCTTCATCTATGAAGGGACCATGCCAAGCAAAAGAAATGAAGGTTCAAACTGATGTTTTCACTTGCAAATAGAACACTATTCAACACACACCCTACCCACCCCTGGGGTGTAGGGGAGACGCTATGATTCTTCTGCATGGGTTTTTCACTTCTGCCTCCACTGATGTGAGCACTGGCATCAAGCAGACATCCCCCAGGCCTGACCGAGCAGCCCTGCCAGTTTGGCCCCAGCAGAGCTCAGATTCCAGTGTGATAATGCGCTCTTTTCAGTGGCTCTGAGCTCTGACTGGTGTCCTGTGCCGTGACAGGGGACGCACTGCCAGATGGAAACTCCCCAGGGTGGAGCCTCCAAATTTGGGCCTGGGATTCTGTCTGAGAGGTGTAAATGAGGGGACTTGGGGGGTTAATGCTTAGAGACTTATTTCCAAATGCAAACTGGGAGGTTCCTGGCTGACTGGCCACACAGCTGGGTGAAAACAGGAGAACAGGAGAGATATCAACATTACAGAAGAAAATATGAAATAACCTCTGTAAGCTGGTTTGCAAGTCTCCTTCTAGATACAACCAAGCTTAATAACTTGGTGCTGAGTGACCCAGAGAGGCATGCAGTCCTCGCCCTAGCTCTGACTCTAATAAGTTGTATTGACCTTGTTCAAGTCAGCCACTGGGCCTCCATTCCCTTACCTGGGGAACATAGGTCATTCTAAGAAATGCTTCTGGCAACTAGGAAGTCTATTTTTAGAGCAAAGTTAAAGACTGCATCTGTTGGTAGGGGTGGGGGCTAAACGGAGTAAGGGTCTCACTTCTCAGGAAAGTACATTGGCCAGTGAGGGTCTGTTGGCATCTGCCATGTTGACAGATTCCCTTGTATGGAACCAATGTTCTTTGGTATCACATATGGAGTTTCAAGAACTGCAATGAAGACAGGATGTACTTGTGTGCTCTTTCTGTTCTTGATGACAAACGGAAATCTCTTTCCCTTCATCTCTCTCCCCGACCATACCTTTGACTCTGCTTAGTTACCCCAGGAGCAAGGTTTGGGTCAGCATAATTTATTTCTAGAACTATGGTGATTGCTGGGCCAGCACCACTTCAAGGATTTAGGTGTGTTCTGGTCTAGACTTTATTTTGGGATTTCCCAGAGCCATCCAAAACCTATCCTAGAATGAATTCAAACTCTTGAGAAGACACATCATTTTTTTTTTTTTTGAAAAATGTTAAAAAAAAATTTTTAGAAGCCTAATGGTTATCAGGGGTAAGAGAGGTGTGTGTGTGTGTGTGTGTGTGTTTGTGTATACTGTGTATACACTCCTATGTATGTGTGCAGGGTGTCATGTGTGCCTACAGTGTTGTAACTTGAGTGGGTGACGGGGTGGGCATGGATGGAGGGAGATGGGAGCAGCACAGCAGGCACAACCAAAGGAATTCAGATGGTGCTGATTTCCCAGACTATTCGATGCCTGATGGGAAAGCCTACCAACCCTGGGATGGACTGTGGACTTTCTCTGCTTATTTTTAGAAATATCTCAGAGAAGTTTTTCTCCTGCCCCTTGGGTACATACAGATATTCTTCGGAAGGACTTGAATTCAAGGTAGGTAAGGTGCTCCGAGAGCTCTTCTGGTTCCAGGTGGTCAAAGAGCAGGGAGACTTTCCGTTTCTTGCTGGTATTTGATTTTATCCTTTGAGTAAGTTTCCTGGACCAGTCACGGGCATTGCTTTTGTGGGTGAACATGAAAGGGAGAAGAGAGGGAAAAAGAATAAATTGAAATTGCTTTTTGCAAGTACAATCCATTAACGTTTCCCACAAGAACATACAAAACACCATTAGCTAACATGCCTTGGCTAAAACAATGCATTATCATAGTTTCCCCAAATCAGTATTTTCTTTGGCAGCAACCAAGAAGTCTTGCTGGTTTTCAATGAGTCTTTTAAATGTGCAGTGGGGAATAGGGTAAATGAGTTTACTTTAAGTGGGAGAGACAGAGTCTCAGTCATAGGCCACAGTTTTGTCGCCTTTGGTCCTGGCTCCTTATGCAGCCTCTGGTATATCTACCCTCTCCATTCCTCCTGTATGTTCCTTCATTCTCATGAGGGTGACAGGGACTCTATCTGGTTCCTAGGTAGTAGGGCAGTTTTCATGCCAGAATAACTCGGCCACAGAAAGATGTCATGTTGCAGGGAATCACGCACAGGAACATGTGGTCAACTCCTGGCAGAATTGTGGCATTTTCCTCAAATGTTCCTAACCACTGAAATGACCAAGGAAGCATAGCTGACACTAGAGTGTCTCCCTGCCCCCACAGTTTCTTACGGTCAACCCATGTTTCTTACTCAGTTTCAATTTCCTACAGTAAGGAAGCAGCCCAATTTTGAAAGGCAACAAGATGCCAATCTATGTTTTCCAAAGTGGTATTCCTGGGAAACTTGTCTCTTGATAAAAGGGTTGTGGTCAAATAAATTTGGGAAATGCTACAAATTCTGTAGCCCCCTTGGCCAATGAGCATATTACTGACTCTGAAAAACATTGCAAAAGGAAAGTTTAACTCATTATTCCTCAAATACATCTGCTCGAGTAATATCTCACAGACTAATAATTCCTACACAATATACTGTGGAAAATATTGATAGAGGAAATTCATCTGCGATATGTTGAGACAAGGAGACCTGGCTTTGACCCTGGGCTCTAGGTTCCTCATCTTTAAAATGAATAAACTGTTATGTTGAAAAATCTCTTATCTCTGAAGTTCTATAATTCTAAGCAAAGAAGTACAGAGAATCCAAACTGATAAACAAATTAACTTGAGGCTATGGAATGTGATCCTGAAATCATTTTTCATGGCCATGGCATAGTGCATTGTGAACAAGGCTTTGGAGTCCAGTTTCTGCTCTGTCACTAACTTCACTAGCTCTGTGACCCCAGATGAGTCACAATCTTGCTGAGCCTCCATGTCCCGGTCAGAAAAATCAGGATGTTGGATGAGATGATCTCTAGAACGTTTCAGTTCTAGAATCCTCTGTCTTAGGGATTTGTACTATTCCAAAGTAAAGTGGCCACATTATGAAAACCTTAGCATTCAATGTGTGCACTCCTCTCCCCCAAATTAGGAAAGACACTCATTTTTCTAGAGTGGGCCAGTCTTATAACTAAGAAATCCAAGGAATGATTTGAAATATTCGTGGGATCCCTTCCAGCTCCGAAAGTCTAAGTATCTTTCACAGACATCCATATATGTTATAGGCGCTCTGCTCCATGCATTTTTTAGTAGTCCCTTCCCCCTTTACAAGTTCAGGGGGCCTCCTTGCATTGGCTGCAGAAGAAGCACAAGTTCAGTCATTGCACTTTCAGTTTCTCATGTTCTGGACACATTTTAGTCAGTATCTTGCTACCTGATTTCTTTTTGACTGGGACTTACTTTTTTCTGCTCTTGGATATTAGTCACCTTCTGTTTTATGCCCAGGGGGCTTCTGTGCTTTTCTGTGAAATGTCAAGCTTTCACTTTGGTGAGGCGATTGGACCTGCCTGTCTGAGGGGCTTCTCAAAGTGGTGAAAGAGAGCAGCAGTCACGACTGAGATTCCGAAGCCTAGCAAGCAGCCTGGATCGCGTTACAGGAGGGAGGTGGTTTTGAAAGATTAGTCAAAACCTTGACACTCACATTTGAGTTGTGTCAATCAGGCGGCAGTGTAACTCCTCGCCCTTAGCTTTCACCAGTTCCTGAAACTCCTCCATAGTGTCTGTCAAGCTGGCATCCATTTTAAACATGACCCAGAATTCTGTTATCCAATACCTACAAGGAGGGGGTTAAGAAACACAATCTAAAACTGACGCCAAGGACTCACAATAAGGTGGGTTCCCAAAGGAATCTGCTGCCACAAAGAGAACTCAGAAAAAGACAGAGGCTGATGTGTCCTTCTACACTGAAGGAGCTGGGATGAGGGCAGAGAGGGAAGAAAGCCACCCACTGACAATCTTCTGTCCCTCCATGCACAAAATACTATGGTAGGATAAGGCATATTCTATTATAATCAAAAGAGCCATGATAAAAATTTAGGCACAATCATGTGAATCAGAGGTAATCATAAAGGAGAGAACTACAGACAAAACAAATGTTCAAAAATGGGCAGTGTATTCCTAAGTTATGCTTTTTCACATTAGAATATTATATGGCTATAAAAGTAAGGTTTATAAAAAGTCTTTAATGACTGGAGAAGATTCTTATATAAAGTTAAATGAAAGCTGTAGGATATAAAACCGTATATATGTTTTGATCACAACTATGTTAAAAAAAAAACGGCATGGAAAAAAGACAAAAGAAATATGCCAATATAGGTAGTTGGATATGACTATTATAGTTATATTCTTTTCTGAATTTTTAAAATGTTCTATAGTGAGCTATATTACTTTTAATAATCAGGAATAAAAATAAACAAAATAACAAAGATCTTTTATCTCTGTATCCCTCCCCTTATATAATTTGATAACAAAATGCTGTAAGACTGAAAAAAAACATTGGTATAAAATATTAAGCTCAGGTACACCAGAAAAAATTCACTGTGTTCTGTTGAGGAATTTCCACTATTAAGGAATGCCCTTTTCAGTCTGTCCGAAGTGTTCTATAGATGGTCAGGAAGGGAGAGGTAAGGAGGACCAGGAAAGAACTAGAGCCCCATGCTTCAGCCTTTCATTTTACCCTGCTCCAGGAAGTCTTCGAGTACACGAAGAAATATTACCTTACAAAATAGCAGATCTTCAGGCAAAGCCCTGGCGAATTCTTTGCCAAGGCATCCTTATAGGTAGGACTGTGGTTAAGGGAAATGGAAATCCCTGTTACAGAAACCAAACTTTTCCTCTTTGTAAGTATTTGCTAAAAATACCTTCCAACATAATTTTTTCTGAAAAATGAAAATGTGATGCCTTATCTTTCTGGCCATAGGATAAAAACTAACTTGATGTGTACAGCTGTATGCATATTATCATCTACAAAGGTGAAGATGGTAATTTTCTCTCTAGCCCATGCTGAAATGGCTTATGGAAGGCGGCTGCAGCATCTTCTTTGCAGAAGTAGAACTAGGAAGTTATTATAATAGAGGGGAAATGTCCCTGCACAGGTGACTTATATAAGAAGTGAAGAAAGGGCAAATGACCCTTTGCCTGTGCCCAGGAGACTAGGAGTCCAACTGAAACAAATTAAAAAGAGCAGTCCCTTTTATCTTTGAAAGTGTTTCCAGTAACCAATAAACAGTGTGTGCAGTGAATTAGGAGAGGAAGAAGTATATATTCAGATATATTGTCATAAAAATTAAGAATGTGAAAATTATAACACATAAACCTAGAGGATGTCAGTAGATTAACCTTGTAAATTGAGATGGCAAGTTAGACAAAACCATGTGAATAATCCAAAATATAACTGGAAAAGGATCCCTATTCGAAATATACCAAGAATATGAAAGACTAGCAAGATCTCATCAAGTTCACATGTCTTTAGAGATATATGGAAAGAATATTCATTTATTTTAAGAGTCAAAGAAATGAACTCCAATCCAGTGATTAAGCAGTAGCGGGGTGGTGGTGGGGGCGCAACGTCCTGCCATCTTCTGTCAACAGACTGAGGAATCGGGCCATAAAGGCTGTGTGCCCTGCAAGGGCATGTCCTCTTTCCCTTCTGAAAACTGTAACAGAATCACTGCAATATGGAATTCAGTGAATTCCAGCTGGGCCCATGAGAGGCATCCAGTGAGCCAACCAGTAGAAATCTCAATTAACCGGGGCAAGAGTGGTCTTCCTTCGGTGGGCATGTGTATTTTAACCCTTAGAAAATTTGGAGTTAAATATAGAAAAGTAAAAGAGAGTCAAAATCATAGTACTGATTTTTTTTATTAGGAAGGAATCTATACATTTTGAAATTTTATATGTCTGTAATGTTTAAGAGCATATTAGAATGATATCCTTGAAACTTCCATTTGAAATATATAATTAAGTGCTTTAGACTTGTGGTTTTAAATTGAAACCTTATTAGGTTTAGGCATAGCTTTGGAACATCTGAGATAATGTTAGCTTTAATCTATTAGAGTTATAAAAAACTATTTAGAATTCGGGAAGGCATCTGAAGCATTTAAAAATAATCGAAAATATAAAATGCATAATTGTAGTTTAAAACCATTGGAAATAATTAATATTATTCAAATAAACCAAACATTTTTCAAGGCTGCTTAAAAATGCTTGCTGAAACATTCTAGACTTACAGAAATAATAAGATTTGCAAGCTAAACTTGAAACCCTAAATAAGAACTATGGTCATGAAGGTGATGGATGCCCCAATTACCCTGATTTGATTAATTCACATTGTATGCTTGTATCAAAACATCACATGTACCCTATAAAGATATACAACTATTATGTACTCATGATAATTAAAAATAAAAAAATTAAGAAAAAAAGAACTGTAGTTTTGAAATTAGTAATTTTAATAAAATAACTTAATTTTAAAAATGAAATTTTAATAGATTTACTGCCTATAAAATCTGTCCTTGAGATCACAGCACAAAAACAAAAACAAAAACGAAAACTGAAAAACACAAAAAACCCCATACATCAACAAAGGTAATCGAAATAAAAATAAGCCTAGGCAACTGGCAAACTCATGAAGTTAAAAGTTCTGATGCCTGCATTTTTTCAGATGGAAAAGGCAGACATAAGAATGAGATGACTTTACATTTCTTTATGCCACATCACTGAGAAAATGCATCACTTCAATGCAAAGAGATTCAAGCATAGGGCACATTTTAGATAAATACCTCTTGAGTCTATATGTTTATTATTTGTTCTACTTGTTGAAATTTTTATTCCTCTTCCTTTTTAAAGAAGACACAAAAAAGCACACTTCTCTTTTAAAGCACTAATTAGATAGATCAAATCAACATAACTTTTACTGTGGCCTTTACTTCCTCCCAGTGGCTCCTTCTCCATCCCTTCAAATGTCTATTCTGTGCATGTTGGCTGCCTGTGCTGCAGCCGCATCCACGTCAATCCAGTCGGTCTCCACACGAGTGCTAAGCCTGGAGCCGTTCAGAAGGGCAGAGCCTCCTGAGGTCATTCGAGTCCCTGTGCCATGGCAAAGGCAGCCTCCCAGAGGCAGGCAGGGCACCCTCCTTCTCACTTTATCCAGGAAATGAAACAAACCCCCAGCACGCGCAGGCTGAGTAATAAGAGGTTCAGGCGTCTGCTGATCTGGGGTCAACATAAATGTTTGCTGGAACCTTCAGGCTCCACAGCTTTTTCTTCTTTTCATAGCTAGTGCTGTGGCTATGAAGTACCAGTACAGGTCTGACTGTACTTTTCAGGCATCTGAACTATTCAGAGAATGTTTTTAAATTTGTCTCTTTTAACAATGGAAAAACAGGAAACCATCTGAGCTTATTAACTAAAAATTCTATTACTTCCAGGTCAGAGAACAGGGAAACTAAGCATGAAGGGGAAAAACATATTTTGCCTTCAATGTTTAACCTGGCTTCCCGTTACAGGAGTCTTATTTCGTAGTCCCTTCTTAGACTGCCTTCCCCCACCCCAGGTTACTCCTTAACCTGAGCCAAACCCAGAGATCACACCTAAAAGTTCTAGTAGATATAAAAAAAAAATATCTTAATGTTTTACACCCATTACTATGCAACACTTATTGTGTCCTACCATGAGATGGCCACTAACCTAAGTTCTAGATACAAAGATAAATAAGCCTCAGTCTCTGCCCTTATGGGACACAGGGTCTAGTGGAGGAGATGATACACAAATAGGTAAGTTACAATACAGTGTATGTACTTTTAAAATATATTTTTAAAGTTTTAAAAGCAATTTGTAATTAATTTTTCAGTACCCTTGCAACCTTTTATATCACTAACACAATTCAAACCATAGCCGCTAGATACGAAAGTTCTGTAGTTTACTTGAAAGGGTCTTCTACAAAGACCAGAATACATAGGTATTCCACCATAAAACTTATGGACTGAAGTTCAGGTAGATACCTTTATTGAACTAACAGAACAAACACACTTTGTACTTTCTGTAATCATAGATGAAAAGCTTTTCAAGGCAGATTGCATCTGGGCCAAAGATACGAGAGACACGCTTTGAGTTAAGCAATCCAAGACTAAAGTCATAGGAATTCAATAGATTTCTCAATCAAGAATACTATTTTAAAACACTATAAGTATTTTTAAAAGTGGAGGAGGGCTAGAAAAGTCAAGAAAGGCTTCACCGAGGGGTCTTGAAAGAGAGTTTACTAGGCATAGAGGGTGGAAAGGGCTTTCCAGGCACAGGAAGTTGTAAAAGGCCCTATTATGTCTGGTGTGTTGAGAAGTTCGGTGTGGAGGGGAAGGGGTTTCTGAGCGAGCTGTAGGATGAAGCAGGAAGGAGTTACTATGGAGGCCCTTTTCCCGGCAAGCTAAGGAATTTGGCATTGACCCTCTAGTTTGCAGAGGCTCTGAAGCAATGGCCTAACCTATTTTCTTTGTAGGGAAGAACTTCAGGGGTAGATAATGAATTGGGGAATGGGCCTGGAACAGTGGTCTAGAAGACAGACCATGGGGACCTGAACTCAGGCAGTGGCATGGGAATGGAGAGAAGAGACCAGGTAGGAGTCATTTCTAAAGCAAAGACCCTAGGATTCAGTGACAGACTCTGTAGGAGGTGAAAGGCAGGGAGGAGTCAAAAGCGCTTCTGATGTTTTTGGTTTAGGCAACTGGATAGACAGATAATGACAAAATTAACTGAAATTGAACATGAAAATAAAGTCATGCACCTTTTGATCAACACTGGACCACATGTACGGTGGCAGTCCCATAAAATTATAATGGAACTAAAAAAATTCCTATTGTTTAGTGACATCCTGATGATCCTGACCCTATGTAGGCCTAGGCTAACGTGTGTATTTGTGTCTTAGTTTTTAAAAGTTAAAAAAGTAAATAAAAATTTTAAAAATAGGAAAAAAGCCTGTAGAATAAGGATACAGAGAAAGAAATATTTTTGCACAGCTGTACAATGTGTTTGTGTTTTAAGCTGAATAGTATAAAAGAGTCAAAAAGTTTTAAAAATTAAAAAGTTTATAAAGTAAAAATGTTACAGTAAGGTAATTTATTACTAAAGAAAAAATTTTTATAAGTTTAGTGCAGCCTAAGTGTACAGTGTTTATAAAGTCTACAGTAGTGTACAGGAATGTCCTAGGCCTTCAGATTCACTCAACATTCACTCACTCACTCACCCAGAGCAACCTCCAGTCCCGCAAGCTCCATTCATGTTAAGTGTCCTATACAGGTGTATCATTTTTTATCTTTTACACTGTATTTTTACTATATCTTTCCTATGTTTAGATGTGTGTAGATACACAAATACTTACACCATTGTGTTACAATTGCCTACAGTATTCAGAACAGTAACATGGTGTATAGACCTGTAACGTAGGAGCAATAGGCTAGACCATATAGTCCAGGCGTGTAGCAGGCTGTACCATCTGGGTTTGTGTAAGTACACTCTATGATGTTCCCATAGTGAGGAAATTGCCTAATGACGAATTTCTCAGAACGTATCCCGGATATTAAGTGATGCATGACTATACAAGTGTCAAGGCAGAATTAATGAGGTAGTAGCTGGGGACAGGGATAGTGAGCTAATGAACATATTAAAGTATTTGAACATATTAAGACCGAAGTGTCAGCAGTACAAGCTAGTCCGAACCTTAAAAAAAGGGTTTAGTTTAGAGAAATATAGACTTGAAAGTCATCATTAGCACAGAAGAATGGTGGTAAAAATCCTGGCAAGAAATCACCCACAGAAAGGAAGGTGAGTGAGAAGAAAACCAGGACCAGGACGTTACCATCATACTTAACTGGAGCTCAAAGAAGAGGCTAGATGAAAAGCTGGGGAAAGGACAGCCCAAGAGGTAGGAGAACCAGGAGGATGCAGTTCCAGGAGCCCTGGAGGGGGAGCTGGGACAGGCAGGGGGCTGCCAGTAACACCCAGTGCTTCTGGGAGGTCAGTGTAAACAAGGATGGAAAAAAAATTGGGCTTCACAATGAGGAGGTCACTGCTGACATCAGAGGAAAGTTCAAGTACTGCGGCAGGAGTCACAGTCGATGGGGAGTGAGTAGGAGTAGAGACTGGAGATAGTGAGTGCAGACTATTTTAAGACATTTCACGTCGAATTTCTAACCCTAACAATGGAATAAAGGAGAAAGCAGGGTTAAGAGTCTATTTTTAGATGGGCAGGCTTGAGTGTGTTTTAGGCAGAGGGGCAGGTGCCATTGCAGAGACAGAGTGTGAGAGCAGAGAGGAGAGAGGAGATGACTGGTGGAGTAAGATTCTGTGAGAAGTGGGAGGGGGGACGGACAGGGCAGAGCGGGACCTGTCCCACTGTGGGCGCGGGCACCCAGGAGTGCACCAAGGGCAGGCACCTCAGGTGCAATTTAGTCCTTAGGCCAAAAACAATTTTTCAGAGAGGAGTATTTAATCACTGACATTGTTTAGAATAGCTGGTACATGGAGTTAATAAAAAGCAGACAGACCTTGAGTTGGTTTTATTATGGTTTTAAAATTCTCTGCGGATGAGGCACCCACTTATTACCTGCACCTCTTATTACATGGACCCCTCCCAGTGCTCCACTCTTGCTATGCCACTGGAAACACCTCCTTTAAGATGAGAGGGAGAGATTCATGAGTAGGTTTGGAGAAGGGATTCAGTTCTGATGGCTTTTATTTTTTCTGTGTGCCATAAGACGAAAAGTGGGGGGCGGTAGTTAAGAGAGTGGTAAAGGGATTAGAGCAGACACCAGCCATGACTCAGTACCAGGGACCTGCACCTCAGGTGCTAAACGGTCTCACCCCACCTACAGCCCTTTTTGCTTGGGAGCTGCAGCCTACAGTGTCATCAACAAGAAAAAGCAAGCAGGCACTTTCTCTACTCTACTTGATTCACACCCCTTAAAAAGGCTAAAATTTAGCAGGGTTTGCTGGGCACACTGTCAATGCCTCTGTCTGAAACAATAAGGCACCAACAGATTCTCCAGACACTGTGGCATCAGGAAGCTTTCTTCAAAACCTCGGGAAGGTTAAAGAATTAGAAGAGCTAGAAAGAAACTTATCCTTTGAGTCATGCTTGTACCTTTGTCAATTTGCACAGAACGAATATGAATTTTGACTACTCTATAGAGAAAGTGTTTTTTTTACTATCAAGAGATACTGAAGGAGACTGTGCTTGCATGTTGATTTCTCTGACCACCCCCCAGAGCAATCAGCATCAACAATATTGTCCCACCCAACAGAATGTACATGAACACACACACACACACCCTCTACCCGCATTCTCCTAAAAGGACATATGAAACCATTTACCACTCAGGGTTATTCCAAACCAATTAAAATGAATTTGTACTTCAAATTTCAAGCTACTTCTTGAATGAATCCCATTTGGGTCTTGCCCGTCACTATGTTAAAGGATATAGGGTGACAACTTTTTGGAGCAGTTCTGCAGAGGAGATGATGATTCGGTGCATGGTCAGCATGACTTGCAACAGTTGGTTACTTCGACACAGGTTTCCATCTGCATCTGAAAATATTAAGAGCAGCATTTGAGTTAGGTCCCAGAGATATTAGTCACCTGGTGGGACATTTGACAACCATTATTCGGTGGTGGATGGCCAGGTACAGTTTTTTAGGCACAGTCCTTTTCTTCCACTGTCCCTAGCACCACACACCCCATCTTTGCTTTTCTTTATCCTCCTGCTGCATTTTCCCCCCTTGCCAAGTGTCCATTTGATGCTCATTAACCACCCTGCCCCAGAGGTGGGAGAATCTTGGGAAAGAGATAAAATCTGTATCAGTACACTTGAGTCTTGCTGAAAGCTGAAGCAGATCCAGGTTTTGCGGGGCTTAAAGTTTATGTAATTGGCAGGGGGTGTGGAGAGACCTCGCTAGGGTCAGAGTGAAATCTATTACAGTTTTAACATCTCACTTCTACAGATTAAAAAAAAAATGACCATATGAATACATTTCTAGGGCCCTCCCATGGAAGGGGTTCATGCAAGCGAGGGGCCCTGAAATGCACACTTCCCTCGTCTTATGGTTAACATGCCTCTGCCTGGAGATAAAAGGGGAAGACTACAGGCAAACATTATATTTGAATATTGCTGATGGTTTACAATCATCCATGATTTAGTAACATAGCATGGTGAGCTAGGTTTTCCAAATCCCAGCTGGTACCAAATAAGACGCATTTTACATACCAGCATAGGGTATAAAGATTCCTACTGGAGTGGTTTTCAAAATCTTTTCAACATTTATGGTGTGAAGCATCAGGGCTGTGCTGGTTATTCACTGCCAGGTCTACTGTCTATCTTTCACAGCGAACCCCATCACCCAGCTCCCCTGCCAGCTGGGTCCCAGTTGGGTTCAGCCATTGGGAAGCACCAGTAAGACATAGGAGGAGAAAGCAGTCAAGATTTCTTTGTAATTCCTCTTTGCTTTGACACCAGTTTCCTGACGGTAGCTACACGTCTCTTCGATGAATGATCACACTGGACTGGGATCTAACACTGTTAATCTCCTTTGACCCACTGGCCTTTAGTGTGGAGTGACATCTGACTGTTGACACTCTCTGGGTGCAACATCCCTTAATTCCACTCTCATCTCTGTAAGTAGTCCCTGCATTAACGTGTCTTCATTTATACAAACTGAATTCTATTCCCAGCTGGGAACCTGAATGATTCAGTGGGAAAGTATCGAATGAGAGAATATACATGAATTGTTTTGCCATCTGTGTTGCTCTTTAAAATACATTACACAAAAGGGGTTATCATTTTCATTGTTTTAAGCATACCCAATGGTAAATGAAAGACACAGTGCGTTTGGCTTCACGATTCAGAAGTCTTGGCTCCTCAAATGATGACCTAAAGTCATAGTTCATTGAGGAAATATATATAAGCTGACAGGACCGCTCACATTGCCATCAACAAACCCACCAGTTCACTGGCACTCTATGGCCCTTCCAGCCTGCCCTCCTGCTACCACAGAAGGCCTGGCAAAGGTGACACTTCACTGTGCTCTGGGGGTCCTCCTCCTTTCTCAAGGACATCGATCCTGCATTTGTCCATTTTCTCTCCTGCAATAACAACTTTTCTCTCTCTCTCTCTACTGGTTTATTTGCATTGGCATTTAAATGTGCCTCTGCACCTCCAATTCCAAACAGAACTCTCATCCTCTGTGCTACCTACTTCTCTGTTACCCTTTTCAGCAAAACCTCACTGACAACACTCTCACCTCCCATTCCCTTTTCAACCATTCCATTTGATTTCTGTCTCCATCATTCCATTAAATCTTTTATTTTCAAGGTTACCAATCAGCCCCACAATGCCAAGTCCATTAGCTACTTCTCTGTCCTCATCTTACTCTGTGACTCAGTTGCATTCAACCTCACACAACCAAAGTTGACTCTCGCCTTTCTGGAACACTTTCTTCTTTTGGCTTCTATAACATCACACTCTCTCAGCTTCTCTCTCAGGCTCTTCTGTCTCCTCTTCCTCTGCTGAGCTCTTAAATGTCAGCATACTCTGTACTTAGTCCTCCCACTTCTTCTTCTTCTTTTTTTTTTTTTTTAACAATTTTTAAAATTTAAAATTTCTTAAATTTTAAATTTAAAAAAAAATTAACTTTTTTTTCCAGGTGAACTCATCTAGTCCTTCGGCTAAAATGTCATCTACAAGCTGGTGACTGCCCAGCTTGTATCTTCAGCCTTGACCACTAAATTAGCATGTCCAGTAGCCTACTTGGCAAATCCACTTAGATGTCTAAGCTCAAACTTAGCTCAAACAAAACTCCGACCTCTCCCACCCCCACAGTTCGATCCTCCTCCATTCTTCCTCACCTCCAGAAATGGCACCATCAACTTCTCAGTTACCCAAACTAAAAACCTAGCAGTTATCCTTCATTTCTCACATTCCCTCACACATCGAATCCATCAGGAAATCTTGTTTCTACTTGAAACTATTTCTCAAATCTGTTCATTTCTCTCCATCCTTTCCATCACCCTAGCTGTAGCCCCCATGATGCAATAACCCAACTGACCTCCCTGCTTCTGCTCTTGTCCACCCACAGTCCATTCTCCACACAGCAACCCAATACACTTCAATGGCTTCCATTATACTTGGGATAAAACTCCTCACTGTGGTCAACAGAGCTCCACGTGCCCTGACCTCTCTTAATACTGCCCACTTCGTTTCATACCATGTCACTCCTCTCCACGCCTATTTATGCCTCGAACCCTCCAAGCATCTTCATACCTCATGGCCTTTGCATTTGCTATTCACTTCAATATGGTCTTTCTTCCCTTGGCTCACTCATGTCATTTAGGTCTCAGTTCCAATGCCACATCCTCAGAGAGGCCTTCCTTAAACTCCCTAAGGTAGTCATTGCCCTACCTGAGTTTCTTTGTAGCATTTATCATGATCTGAAGTTACCCGGTTTTATTATTTTCTGAATCTCTAATAGAAGCTTCATGAGACCTGAACCTTGTCTGTTTTTCTCCACGATCATATTTCCAGAGTCCAGAGTGGTGCTGACACATGGTAGGTACTCGTTAAACAGTCAAGTCAACGAGTGAACTATATCAAATAGGAACCCCCTTAACTTTTCATGTCTCTTTGGAAATTGAGTTTGGGTTTGTCATTAGCTCTTTCATTGATGATGTATAAATATACACACTTATTTTCTTCTTGGCCACAGTTTGCAAAAGAAACTCAAAGTTACAAGTTGGCAAGTCATTTTTATGATGTATTCATCTAGTCTGGTTATAGTTTTATAAAGCTTTCATTAATTCTTCTAAACTTATCCTCTGTTGAGGTAGGGTTAGTAAGGCTTTATGTTTTCTGGCCCACATAATTTCTATAATGATTATCTCTTGCCATAAAAATTCTGCATAACAAATCACCCCAAAACTCAGTGACTTAAAACAGTAATCATTTATTTGTGCTCAAGTTTCTGTGAGTCAGCTGGGGGTCAGCTGAGATAGGCTTGGATTTGCTGGCATCCTGCCCCACATGCCTCCCAGCTTCCCTGGACCAGTAGGCTGATGGTGGTAGGCTCTTCTCATGATGATGGTAGGACACTGAAGGGTAACTAGAAATATCCAAGGCCCCTTAAGCCTAGGCTTGGAACTGGCTTGCTGTCCCTTCTGCCTCACTCTGTGGCCAAAGCAAGTCACACTACTGAATCCAACGTCAAAGGGCAGGAACGTCAAAGTCACATGGAAAACATCACTGACACAGAGAAGGTAATAGATTGGGGAGCAATAATGCAATTAAACCTACCACAGAGGGGTTACAGAGGGGTGCTTCTCAATGCAGCGTTTGACAATAGTTTTTATATTGTACCCTTCCTCAGTAGTGTTCATATTCTTGAACACTATGGGTGAAAAGCAGGAAAAACTGAAATATATTTGCATTAGAATATAAAAGTATGCATTAGAATGTTCACATGAACTGTGGACAAAGGCCCAGGCTTATTCAGTATGGACAGCACCCCAGACCTGCTATCTCCACTTTCCTTTATGGTTGCCTAGCATCTTCCCATGGATGCTCACATATGAGAGAAAGGGGCTTAGGAGTATCCTGGGTGAGGTTAAAACCAAGTCGCATGTGGAAGGACCCAGGGAACTATAAGGATTTACCATGGAGAAGACTCAGGGGAGACATTAGAATTGTCTTCAAATATTTGAAGTGTTATCTGTGGGAGAAGGTTTAGACTTGTTCTGTAGGGCCACAAAAGGCAGCACCAGGGCAGATGGATAGGAGTTATAGGAACCAGGATTGGGTGCAACATGTGACAGAAAATTCTAACCATTAGGACTGTCCAACAGTGGAAGCATTCCCATCACAGAGATATTCAAAAAGAGGCTGGGGAACGATACTCAATAAGTTCTTTCTAATTCTCACAACCACACTACACTGTTGGCATTGTTCACAACTTACAGCTAAGGAAATTCAAGGCTAGAGAGATTAGTTTGTTCTAGGTCAAAGAGACAATGGGTGGAGGAGCTAGGATCTGGCCCAGGACTGTTTGATTCCAGAACCCCTGCTCTTTCCACTACACCTAGCCTCGTGGCCATTCGTCAGGGTGGGGGATCCACATATTACGCGTTAAGAACTCTTCCAGTCCATATGGCTACAAGTCTGAGAGGTGCCACTAGGATGCTGGGTCAGAGCCAATGCACATTTGGCAGAATAGCTTCTGTACTCTTGTGATTTTTTTTAAAAACTCTTGTAAGCTTTGGTTGAATAATATTATTCTTGAAAGTTGCCTTTAAGATAAGAACTCAGGGTGCTGAGCCTAAGATTCACAATCATATTCACACCTCACTTTTTACCTTGCACTGCCTCTTCCACAGAGTTTCAGGGACATTCCCACACTACGGGTTGTTAATCCTCACATGCTTTCTGTGGGGGTGAGTGCTTGCAAATGGTAAGGCCAGGAGGAGATGACTCACTCCGCAAAGGGAGGCAGAGATGGGGTGAAAGAAAGAACAGAGAGAAATGCTCTATCTCCACACCTAGTCCAGAACTCCATTTCCTCTCCCTTCCTGGTTCTCCGTTTTCAGCAAGAGAGTGGCTCAGTGTAGTCACCTGAGCTCAATCCCACCACCCTCTGTCCCTCATATGACTTTCAACCTCTATATACCTGTCAAGGATGCATTCCCTACCTGCCCTCATCCTACAGAGCATGCCCTTCTTCTCCCTTTGTGAGAGGAAGGGCCCCACTTTGGAAGACAGCTTTTCAAAGTGGGTGGTCAAGGGGGACCTACCTTCTAGGCTGCTAGATTTTATTTTGATATTTTTATACAACTGCTGTAAGCTGATTTAAATATTTCAATAAATAATTCCATTTTGTTTTCATCTTAAGCTTTTAAAAATGCAGCATGTCATGTTAAAAATTCTAATAAGTAAAATGTGCGATGCATAATAAAATGTGCATATTTTTTCATTACCATCTGCTTCTCCTTACACTTTCAGGGAAAGACTCCTTTAAAAGGTTGAAACCTCAGTGGGGCATATAATGTCAATCTTCTATACTCTACCACTCAATTTGGGGGAGTGGGTAATGCATGCTGCTAGAGAAGTATACTAATTAAAGACTCACCCAATCTGTGGACCATTTGCTCAACACACAACAGAAAAGCCATGTGGGTTCTGGAGTCATCTGTCTATAAGCCAGCACAATCCATGTTCCACCATTAGACTTGGTGCTGGTAGTAGCTCTACTTTATGGAATCACAGCATCTCAGGGTGGAAAAGACTTTAGCCATCTTCTACCTCTACTTTCTATCCAATGCATTATTTCCAACATCACAGGTAAGTGGCTGTCTAGCCTCTACTTGTGCCCTTCCAATGAGAGGATATGGCTCCCTAATTATTCTATGGAGTGACTTTTCATTCTTCTTCAATTAAAAGAAAATTTTTTGATATTATTGACCAATATTGATTATGCATTGACCAATGCCATGCATTGACCAATATTGATTATGAACATACTCTGTGCAAAGCATGGTCCTAGGTACTAAAGGAGATATGGAGAGCTATATGAAAACCCTTATCACTAAGGAGCTTGCAGCTGAGTAAGGGAATACAACACACACTCAAGGACACCTAATAATATCAGGCAGTAAATGTTAAAAGAGTAAAACTCATGGAGACCACACTAAATGATGGTAAGGATAAGAGAAGGAAGAGATCCTATCCAGTTGTGGTGGTTCAGGAAGGGTCTCATTGTATCTGTAGTGAGGTGACCCAGAACTTCAAGGTTCAAGAAGCCATCTGGTCCAGCTCTGCCCCTAGATCAGCCTGCAAACTCTTCTCTTCCTTTCCCTGGCTTAGTCTTAAATAAGCTGCTTGCCTCAGAGAGAGAAGAACTGCTCCCAGATGATCAAAATCCTGTGAGAGGAAACTGGCAAAGGGCTCTGGTCCAGACCCTGCTTCTTGCTGATGAGAGGTAGGGGCACCTTTCCCACAGTGCAGAGTTGTCTGGGGGATGAGATGGAAATGCCTCCTCGCTACATAATGGACACAAAACATGAAAGCAAATGTCCAGCACCAGACAGAAACTCCAGAACACAGTGATTTCTTCCCTTTGTTTTGGTTTCCATGGAAATCTCTTGATGTGTAAAGAGATGTTAAGTGTACCAAAGGCAGAATGTCAGCAATTTGTACATTAACGCAAGCTTCGGCATTGTGGGCATAACAAGAAATAGGTTTGTTGTAACCAGGGGCCATAAAATGGTCATGGAAAAGCTAGGATCAGAAAACCCCAGGGGCAGGGGTGGGGTGCGAGCGTATGGCAGGGCTGAAGCTGATAATGGAGGTCAGTGGAGAGACTGGATCCAGGTAGAACCTGACAGATACAAAGAATTCTAAATGTACACTAATGTGATAAATGTTCCAAAGAAATAAAATAAAACCTACTTGTCAGCAAGACTACAATATTCATTAAATCTTGTTTGGAGAGCGTATGAAAGAAAATTGGCAAGCTGAAAATAAGCTTGCTAGTTTGTTTGTTTAGTTCAGTTTTCTAGCACTGACAGCAGCAGCTGAGACAGGAAGTGCACGTGAAGAAAGAATGTGGTGATACGTACTTTGAATTCTCATAACTTCTACTACCTGAGTGACTTAAAACACACAACCAAAGCCACTTTGATTTTTTTTTTTTTTTTTTTTTTGGTTCCAGCCCCTCAAGACTAGGCTGAAGAGAACAATCAGGAGAAAGCAAGTGATTTGCTAAGGTCCCACTTTCAGGGCAAGTTTGAGAATCAGTATGATTGCCACCAGTAGTCTGCTTGTAAGAGTTTAACAAAAAGCTCTCCTGGGGGAAGGGGGCGAGAGGAACCCTGGTTTGTAGTGTTTGCACATTTCTGTGGTATAAGTACTTCCACTATGATCAATTTCAAGCTAGCAACATGAAGTCCCTGAACGTGGAGCTGGGAAGAGATGCTCGCAGTCAGTTCCCAGGACAGGGACAGGCCACCTCCAACATGCACACACAGGAGCTGCAGCCTCACCTGGAGGGCTGGTGCTCGCTGGGCTTCCTTTTGTACTTCTTCCCTCCTGGTCTCCTTGTTCCCCAGGTGCTCCGGAACCCGTTTCCCGCCTCCTCTCATGCCTTCTGGCCTTACCTAGGGACTGACTAGACAGTTAATCCAGATCAACGAATTCCTCTAGAGGAGAGAAGGACTTCGAGGGTGAACCCTCTCAGAGTTTTCTGCATTGCAACAGTGGTTTTTTGAAGCGAGTAGTCCTTTAACCCAAGGATAAAAATTTTAATGTAAAGTGAGAATTTGGAAGAAGGGAAGCTAAGTTTCTTATAAAGCTAGTCTTGTTCCTGTACCCTCTGAGACAACCTGGTATGTCATATGCAGGGCCCTAGTGTGGAGCCTGCCACATAATGAGAAGATGTGCATTAGACTGGTATCTTTTTTTTGGCATTGTACAGTGTCCAGGAATGTATAGAGCTCTGGATATCTTGGTTACAATTAGCTTTTAATTATTTATGTGCAATGGCTGGAGGACATGATGACATGGACAATACATAAGCCTCAAATTAATCGCGACCTTCAATTTCAAACTTCAACAGGTCTTTAAGCAGAGTCTTACCGTGATGGGAAAGAGGCTGGTCAGGCTCCCTTCTTCTCTCTGCTCCCACCCAACCCCTGGGGGATGATGATAAGAGATACCAAGGCCAGGGACACAGAGAAGGGAAACACCTGGCTAACCAACCCCAGACAAGGTTATTTGGTCTAACCAGGCCTCCATCCACTCTGTCCTCAAAGGGCCAACGTGGAAAACACTTAGTGAAGGAGAAGAACCTATGCTTCCTCCCTCCTTCCTATTAATCCTTATTCACTGTCCTGCCGGGGCCAGGGTGGTAACGCAGGAAGGAGGAGCCGGCCTTTCAAGTTGCATGGCATCCAGGTACACACGTGCTTGCACAGACCTGCACAAAACAAGCAAAAACCACCCTGAAGCCAGCCAGCAGCTGGAGAGCCACACTGTTCTCCCTAGGTGAGAACACCTTATAGCAATAGGTTATGTTTTTATGACACCTAGGTTCAACATACAGCTTCACCTGTGTCGAACATCTGAGTTGTGCAACTCCTCCCTGCAGTAGCAGAGACCATGGGCTCAATTTTAACGATGGGGAAACTAAGGCAACATGCCTCGCCAAAGTCACAGGGCTGGTGAGTGGAGGCACGTCCACAAGAATGGCCCTTTGACTACCAATGCAGGGCTCTTTCCTTGGCCTGTGCTTCCCTTCAGGGATTAGGAGGTGGGTGGGAATATACTGGGAAGAGCTCTACCATTTGGCCATCCATGATGCAAGGCTAAACCCCTCACTCACAACCCCACTCCTTTTTCCGCCCCAAGCAGCCCTGCA
>VBSM01001044.1:14146253-14173393 GCA_008086735.1 Cheirogaleus medius | reverse complement strand
CCAACCTAGTCCTTCTCCTTGGAATTATGGTACATACCCTAAAAATGGCCCTGGAGAGCCTAACCTTTAAACCCACCACATTTTATGACATCAACACAAAGCAGCTATTTATTGGCACCATTTACTAGAACTCGGAGTCTGTGAGCCGGTGGCCGGCCAGTGAAAATGCCAAGTCCCCTGAGAGCTCACAGTGCCCGGTGTTGGCCCGTCTCTCCCTCCTCCTGCAGGAGCACTCTCCACTCCCTCAGCCAAACCAGACACCAACAGAGACGTTCCTCCCTGGGCACGGCTTTCCTTCTGAAGCGTGAGGCTCCATGTAAAGAATGACCTAGATTTTTTGGATGAGCAATTGAAATCTATAAATGTCTAACCAAGCGCATGAATTGCCTAAAATGAGAAAGAGCTTTTAGCTGTATAGCCTCTGCTGAGCAAGACAGCTGGCCTTCCTTGGGGACTGCAGCCTCGATCTGGACCTGTCACCTCTGAAGAATCAGGGGGCTGAGAAGTCGTGAGGAAATTTGTCCTCTTTAATTTTGCAAACTGGACACAATTCTGTGGGTGGGGGCTGGAGGCTGGGATTAGGAGCTAAACACAAGGGCAGGACGAGTCCTGGGCAGACCCGGGGAGCTGGCTCTGGGACAACGTTATGCCTTCAGACTGTAACAGCCATTGCTGAAGTTAGTGCCAACTAAATCTCCCAGGTGGCTACTTCTGGGGCCCATCAGGCTCCCCAGGGAAAATCAAATTAACTGTCTGGGTAGTTACGCTGCAATTTGATTCTTTGGTGAGCTGCCGTCAATTTGCAAACTACTTGGTTCACAGGCAGTGACAATTCCCACTGCAGCACCATAGGAATGTGCCCCGGCAAGAGGAGAAGGAGAAGCAAGGCCCTGTCCTAGATTCCCACAGGGACACGAAGAGCTGCCAGTAGGCTGG
The DNA here is from genome assembly GCA_008086735.1 of Cheirogaleus medius. Classification (NCBI taxonomy): domain Eukaryota; kingdom Metazoa; phylum Chordata; class Mammalia; order Primates; family Cheirogaleidae; genus Cheirogaleus; species Cheirogaleus medius. Next base: position 14,172,457 of record VBSM01001044.1, on the reverse strand, counting down.
GTGGGAGGCCAGCAAAGGGCCAGGGGACAGACACAAACAAATCAAGAAGAAAATCTGGGGCAGTGCTCTTACCTTGCTCATTTGAGCACATTCCTATCACTTCATTCTTGTCTGTGAAATTCTGGGCATTTTTTTGCATATTTTTGGACATGCCAAATAGGTGCTAAGAAGGGGAACTTCCCAAAAACTTACACAATGAAACAACATAAGGTCTATGTGAGAATTACTGGTTAGTTATGACCTCAGCTTTCTTCAGAAAATTTTTCTAAATGTGTAACTTGATCCTATCAGACTTACAAGTCTAGATGACAGATAACCTCGTTGCAGTGCATGACAGAACTGCGGCAATTGGTGTATGCTGACATAAAATAGCAATACACTGAATACAGTCTTACCACAAAACGTGCTTTTCACCACAGAAACTGTCCTGTGCTTATAGTTCTCTGCATTGAACAGTCCCGTACAAAAAACATCATATCACCATATATGGTAAAAGTAACTGAGCAAAGTCTTTTGAAATAATGTAGAAATTATTCTGGAAGCCTCCCTTCCCCTTCTTTGGTTGTAGTTAGGATTAGATTATGTTGAATTAAACATATAAAAATGCTTAGTGTACTGTGAAGCACTACAACACGGTGAACTGTTTTTATTTCTCTTGCTGCAACACTAGTTTGTTTTTTTCTTTGTCCATTATTAGTCTTCATCTATTCCAGACTGGGACCATGATTTTTCGTCAACTCTTAACTACAACCGCAACTCAAAGAGTGGCCGTCCACTGTGGTTAGTCACACTGTTTGTGCCAATGAGATCGAATTTGGTTTCCTCTCAAGCATAGTGTCACTCCTTGGCAGTTAGCTGGTGGCCTTCTAAGCTTCCTTTCAATCATAGATTTTAAGCACCCCCTTCCCCGAGACCCTCATGACAAAAGGATTTCTTCGAGTTTACAGAGATGCTAAAGAGAAACCTGCAGCAGGACCTGGAGAAGCACTCTGAAAGAGAGAACTGCACAGGTGGGTGAAGGATCTCTTATTATCTCAAAGAGAGAAGAAACTGGCCTCTACCCAGAAGCCAAGAGCCAAATAACAAAGTGTTTCAAAATATCCCACGTCACGAACTGATGTTGTGTCACTGTTCTAGAAAAACAGCCAAAATACAACACTGAAACTCATAATGTTGCTGCTAATTGGCAGATGGAAGAGACCAGGAGAAATATTTGATATTGTTGGAGGAAATGCAGCAACTGACCATGCTCAAAGTTTAGCACCCCCACCTTCTGTCTGTTGCTTTCTTTTTGCTAACATACTTGGATCACTTCCTGTGTACCAGACAGTGTTCCAAGAGGGCCTTCATGTACATTAACCACGAGATAGGTGGCATTATTGCTAGTGAATAAATGGAGGCTAGGGGGTGAGGTAACTTGCCCAAGTTTACACAGCTAGTAAAGTGGTAGACTTGAGGTTCAAACCAGGCCACCTGGCTCTGGGATGGTCCTGATCCTTTCTGAGCTTCAATTTGCTCACTTGTAGAATGAGAGCTTGATAATGTCTACGCCCATCCCTCCCAGCAAAGAGATAATCAGGAGATCAGTCAAGATAGGAAAAAAGTGCATTGATATCTTCCGGGGAAAACAAGGTCCTGAACTGAATTCAAACCATTGTGATGTCTGGTTGGCCTGTGGGTCCCAAATATCTAGGCTGCCTGACTGTTGTCACGTAGGCACATGAAACCTTCACTCTGTTGTTGAAGTACTAATAACCTACATTTATTAGTGTTTTATGGACGACCACTCCCTCCTCGCATGTTATCTCATTTGAGCCTTACAACAGCTTGGTGGGATGGGTATTATTTTCATTATACCCATGTTATGCGCGTCCTGCCTAAAGTCACCCATGCGATGAGTTGCAGTGCCGGGACTTGAGTTCCGGTCTTTTGACTTCAACCCTGAGCTTTCCACCAGACCTCACTGCCTCCTACCTTGAGAGCTGTGAAGATAAAAAGGACATCCTTTACTCGGCTGAAGCTAGCCTACATGCTAAAAGAGAATACTAATAACAATAATCACCACCCTATACCGAGCCTCTACCATGTGCCAGACGTGGGCTAGGCCAGGTTACAGACATTCTCTCTAATCTTGACTACAACTCTGCATGGGAGATGTTTTCCCTTTTTCACACATGGAGAAAGAGACTCAAGCGAGGTAAAAAAAAATACCTTGTCAATGGTATTTTTTGCTATATTTTTCCCAAGCTATGAAGTAGCAGGAAGGGACTGCAAATTTTCCTAGTTATTTTGTAATTCTGATTCTAGGTTTTTAAGTTGTTCATATCTACCATAGTATTGCATTGCTTTTTAAATGGCAGTCCTTCAAGGGTAAGTCTAAAGGTTGTGTCTACTTTCTGTCAGTTCCCTACAGTCTCTAGTACCCTGCTCTACACACTACACTGGGACCGTTTCCCCCATTTAAATCAAAGTATGTAAGAACAGACCTCAACTAGCAACTACCAATAAACACAAAGCAGTGACTGGCCACTTAATATAGAGAAAGAGTTAAATGCCTCTAGAAGGGAGAAGTCCCTACAGATTCATATCCCCAGGATCAGGAGATGTGAGGGGATGCAGGCAGGCGATGGTGAAGAAATTAAGATAGTTTTTGAGAAAATATAGTAAAAGAAGGAGACAAGAAACTATAAGGACAAAGGAAGAAGATTTACTGTTTTCTTAATCTATGTTAATGTCTCTGGCATTTAATTCTACTTACGGATCTAGGCAGGGCAGCCCCGTGACAGACAGTGACAATCAGATGAGTCTGAGATTCCCAGATATCTTTAAGGATCCTGGAATTTCAAGGTCATTGTGCAAAAGAATAAGGTATCTTCAAGTGAGGAAAAACTGAGACTAAAATTCAAAAAGTCTTCCTAGGCTTTTGATTTTCTAAAACTTATCTACTGAAAAATTGGTATTTTTCAGGCCACAAGAAGTAAGAGGCCATACTTAAAGAGGCTGATGATATTCTGAATTCCTTTAAGATCTCACAGGCTGATTCCAAGACTTCTCAAATTTGTGGTGTCCTGCTCAATTACTCAACAACTCCTTGGTCTGCTCTGTGGGCAGAGCAGTGTAGGAAGTGATGCTGAGGGCTGGGCAACCCCACACGTGGGCTCTGGAAATACCACCAAAGGACCCTGACTTACCCTGGCATAAACTTTTCACTTTATAAAGTACTTTCCTCCTATTTGACCAATACAACTACCTTGTGAAGTGCGTAGGGACTATATCCACTTCACAGATGAGAAAGGCACAAAGACAGGGCTGAAATTCAATCTGTCCAACTGGCATCTGTTCAGATTGATGACGGGCTTGTGCCATACCAGTTAATAAATATTTTGAATACCACCTCTGAATATATAACTGGCCCAGGGATACCACCACCACGAAGTTGCAGAGTTAGAGTTCCAGGCTTGAGTTTTCTCATCAGAAGTCCAAGGTTCTTTGTTCAAAGAGCACCGGGACAGGTGCTGTGGGGGTTACAGATATAAGAGGCATCCTGCCCCAGCCTCAAGAAGCTACAGGCAATAACACAGTGCAGAAATAGTAAGGGCCTGGAGGGCGATCCAAACAGGATGCTAAAGCAGTTTAGAGGAGGGGGAGGCCAGGTTCGACTAGAACAAACAGCTAAACCTTCATAAAGAATGTGGCATTTGAGGTAGGCCTTGAAGGGGCGTCAGATTTTGACAGACTCAGATAGAGGTAAGGGCTGCTCAGTTGGGTAAGAAGTGGTTTCTGGGTTTGGAAATGACAGAGTTAAAGGTATATTTAAGAAAAGATGTGACACCCAGTTTGGTTGAATTAAAAAGTACTTGTAGGTAGGGAGAGGGGTGTGGAAATGCAGTTCAGAGTAAGAGTGTTGGAACCTCACATACTAGATTGGGAGTTGCCCATACTCTGATTTTTCCTTAAAGCTGCAAAGCAGAAGCTGCAAAGTTTTTTTCCCTACCGAAAGAGGAAAGCAGCACCCTCGAACTTGAACTTGGCATTCTGTTAAAACTGCCAGGTTGTTGGACCTTACAACCTGAGCCCCAAGGGCTCTTTTCAAGGTGGATCATTTCTTAAGAACCTTGAATCTAATTTTAATTTCTACTCGTGTACTTTTCCTAACCACATAGCCCTGAAGAGACACAACCACCAAGGGAAGGTCAGAGGCTGTGAGTGCGTGTACACGCATGTGCACTTGCTGCACATGAAACAGAGTTCAACTTTGGCTAAACTCAACTGATTTTGTTATTAGGAAGCTCGGTTACTTGCTGAGTAACCTCATTTTACCAGCATCAACATCTTACTCCTCAATTTCCTTCCTTGTCTACATCTTTCTCTGCCTTCTTAGAAGCTGAGAAACCATAATGGAAGGACATCCATGATTACAGACGAGCAAGAACGCTAGGGCTTCCCAGATCTGTCACAGGGATGCTGTATTACTCACTTCTGGAAGAAATCCAGACCTCCGAAATGTACGAGAAGTCAGCAAGGATGAGGCTTAAAGTTGGCAAGGCTTTGGCTTTGCCTGCTTGGCTGAGGATTTTATTACAGTGGGGTAAATATGGTTATTTCATCTTTTGTCTCTCATAAGCACCACCTGGCACATCTGCCTCTGATCCGTGCCAATGTTTTAAATAAAATTATAACCCTGTAGCCAGCCAAGATAGGGCTAGCTAGAGCAGAGTGTAAAGTAGGCAAGGACTTGAATGTTTTCCCCACTTGGTAGGCTTTTTTCCCTTTACCTTCCCTGTTTCAGCACTGTAAAACTGCCCACCTGTGCAAACTACAGGAAAGGTCTACCTATGTTAAGGTATTAGAGACTTCAATCTTTTTCAATAATAGTCATTATGAGAGGAAATAACATAATGAAAAGAAAAATTCACAATAGGTAAAATTTGGGGCCCTAGTGGGTAAATTTTTTTCCTAGTGAGGAGGCCTTAATAATAATTAAGGCCACTACTCACCCTTTGGAGAGTTTCAGGGGAAGAATCAAAGTTTTTGCTCTTCTAAAAAGAATATGTCCATCAAGAAGCAAATGGACAAATTAAACCTGACTGACTTTTCAAGACCTTCTGAGTAGCTTAAAAACAAAACAAAGGCTGATCAGAGAGGACAGTGGTGTTTACAACTAATTAATCACAACCAGTTACAGATTTCTTTGTTCCTCTACCACTCCCACTTGACTAGCCTAAACAAAACAAAACAAACAACAAAAACCCAAGACGGATTCCAAGGCCTTACATCATACCTACTGCATTCAGAGATCCAGGCATGGAACATGGAATCTGCATTCTTAAAAACTCTCTAGGGATCTGATGATCAGTCAAGTTTGATTAGGTTGATTTAGACCATTTAGTTCATGCCTTGCCCTGGGGTAGGTCTACAGCCTACTACTAAATGACCGTTGGAAGACCTTTCTGATTTCAGAAGTCAGTGGTGAAGTCTTTTAGCTGTGCTCAGGGCTAGATGCAAGGGAAGCACTTAACAAATAGGTGATTTGGTACAAACATTACAGACTCCCTAGGTGAGGGGGAGCTTGGTTAGTTCTAATTTGAAAAGCATGATCAGAAATCAATCTGGTGTGACACGCCAGAGGGACAGGATTAAAGTTAATTCATCTGAGCCACAGGGAATTTCCTGTTGTATATTAGCATAAATAAAAGTTCTTATCAGAGATATGTATTGCCAAGTATTTTCTCCCATTCTGTGGCTAACCCATTCTTTTTTTAATGGTATCTTTCGATGAGCAGAAGTTTTTGATTTTTATGAAGTCCAATTTTTTAAATATATTATTTATGGTTAGCCTTTTGTGCATCCTGTCTAAAAATACCCAAGCTTGCAAAAATAGTCTCCTAAATTTCCTTCTAGAAGCATTATTGTTTTAACTTTAAATTCAGGTAAATGTTATTTAAAGGTATTAAGTTTCAAGCTATTTTTTGTGTGTATGAGATATATAGGTCATGGCTTATGTTTTACATGGATATCTTCTGTTCCATCACCATTTATTGAAAGGGCCTTCCTTTCTCCATTCACTTGGTTTAGTGTCTTTGTTGAAGATCAATTAACCATATATGTGGATATATTTCTGAACTTGCTATTCTGTTTCACTGATGTATTTGTCTATTCTTATGCATATACCACACAGACATTACTGTAGTGTTATAGCAAGTCTTGAAACCAGGTAGTATTAATTTTCCAGCTTCACTTTTTCAAGATTATTTTGGCTATCCCAGGTCCTTTCATTTCCATACAAACTCTGGTTACATCATCTAAAACTCTAGTCTTTTTTTAATTTTTTTTTTTGGTCAGCCTTTCCTGAGATACTGACCTGCCTTCAACTTCACAGTTCTTTTTTCTTTCTTTCTTTCTTTTTTTTTTTTTTTTTTTTTTTTTTTTTTTTTTTTTTTTTTTTTTTTTTTTTTAGCAGACAATGCAGTATTAAGCCCATCCAGTGAATTTTTCTTTATTTTTCAGTTCTGGAATTCCATTTGGTCCTTTTTACTGTTTCCATTTCTCTGTCAAAGTTACTCATCTATTCAACCTACTCTAAATCCTCCCACATATTTATTTGTAATAGCTGTTTTAAATTCTTTCTACTAGTTCCAACATTTGTGTCATCTGAGTTCATTTCTATTGACCTTTTTTATTCTAGTTATGGGTCACATTTTCCTACTTCTTTTTCTGCCTTGTAATTTTTTATTACATGCTGGACATTGTGGATGCAATACCGAGAATCTGGATTATGTTCCTTTATAGAGGCATTTAATCTATGGGAGCCTTAGATTGTTCAAGGCTTAGATTTAGGCTTTGTCAAGAGTAGCTCTTATTCTAGGGCTAGAGTAAGTCCAAATCCTACACTGTAGCCTTTTTCACATCCCACCTGAATGCTCCAAGTGTTATGTCTGTCCACTCTGGCTGGTTAGAATGGCAGTATTTCCCAGACTGTAAGACGTCCTTTGACTCACAGACACCCAGTAAATTTTTGGTGTCATACAGTCTCACCATATTCATGCATACTTTAGTCTCAGAAACCCTGAACACAAACTCTGTTCTCTCTCTGCTTTGGTTTGAATGTCCCCTCCAAAACTCATGTTGAAATTTAATTGCCACTGTAATAGTATTAAGAGAATGGAGCCTTTAAGAGGTGATTAGATCATAAGGGCTTTACCTGCATGAATAGATTAATGCCATTATCTTGGGAGTGGGTTAGTTACTGAGGGAGTTTGGCCCCTTTTTCCCTCTTTTGAGCTCTCACTCTGTCTCTCTCCACGTGATGCCTTCTGCCATGTTATGGTGCAGAAAGAAGGCCTGGACCAGATGTGGCCCCTCCAGGTTGGACTTCCCAGCCTCCAGAACCATCGACGCTCCACAGCCAACTAAATCTTTTCATAAATTACCCAGTGTGTGGCATTCTGTTATGCCAGCAGAAAATAGACTAAAACAGTCTGCAAGGCAAGAGGCTGTGTTCTGGGCACTAGTTTCCTATACCATGATTTATAAAGTGCTTCCAGGCAAAAAGCCAACATGAGTTTTGAGTTCACCTCATATTTTTTTGTTTTAACCCACAATCATAAGGCTGTCTTGTTTTCCAATACCTGCAAATAGTTGCTTCACATGTTTTGTCCAGTTTTACATTTGTTTACAACAGGAAAATAATTCTAATACCCAATATTCCACTATGGTCAGAAATGGAAGTTTCTGTTTTGGAAGTTCCTGTTTTTAATACCCTCAAAAATAGGAAGTCCCAGTTCTTTGCTGAATTTAAATCCATGTACTCTTTATATGTCCTCTTAGAGGTAAATAACTCATAGCAGCTCTCCTATGCCTAACACTATCAAGGCATACATATATAATTAACACTTCAAAGACAAAGAAGAAAGAAAAAGCCACTTATTTGTTGTCATCTTATATCCTCATAGATGTTATTTTTATATCATTTCTTAACTCTCTCTTCTGCACTCTCTCTAGCCTTTCTATTCTCATCATAAAACCCAGAGACTAAACCTGAATCTAATAACATGCTGCACTCTAGTGTCTGGTCAGATCCTGGTGTAACAATAGACAGATATTGCTTTGTGTGCCCAGCACATCAGCCTTCGTTTGGGAAATGTTCCTTCCCCGGATTCAATCACGTGCTTCTGGAGAGAAACGCTGCATTACTAAATGACGCCACTCCTGTGACCACAGTTGACTGTAGCCACCTGGCCCAATGTGAACTCATTAAGGTTTTTCCCTGGCAGTTTTTTAAATTGAACTTTAGAAAAAAAATATTAAATCTCTAATGGTAAGAGATGCATGATTTACAGCTGTTAGTGCCATGTTTCCCACCTATGGAGGGAACACATCTTCAGTGTAAGACAATGATTAGCGCACAAGCAGAGAAGTCGGAGAGAGAAGAGATGCACATAGACAGACAGACAGACACACACACACACACAGCACGAAGCTAGAGTCCCTCAAGCCTATTCTATTCCCTAATTTCAGATGTACCCAAGGCCTACAGGCATCCTGTACTATTCCTGTGTTTTAGCATATGAAATATCCCATATTCCTTCTAATAAATTCCAAAAGATAGTTTATGTTGGATTTCTGTCATTGTCCTGATTAATACTTTGAAAAATGAGAGCCTTTTTGGGTCTTATTTACTGAACACTAAATTAATATAGCTCAAATTCATGTAAATATTTAAATTATAACACTACTTTCTAGTAGTGTTCTGTGCATGCTTGTGTCTATTATGACAACATCCTGGTAATTTTTTTGACAGCCATTCCAATCATTTTGTATCTCTATGATGTGATTTTTGGATCCTATGGCAAATTATATTATTAACCTGAGGGAGTGATACACTGACATTCATCAAGTTTATACTAATAATAATTGGTATAATTTTTGAGTATCTACTGTGTAATGAAATTATGATAATATTTTACATAAATTCTTTTTTTTTTATTTTTAGAGACTCTGTCACTTAGCCTGCAGTGCAGTGGCGCAATGATAGCTCATTTCAACCTTGAACTCCTGGGCTCAAGCAATCCTTCTGCCTTAGCCTCCAAGGTAGCTAGGACTACAGGGATGTGCCAACATGCCTGATTGATTTTTAAAATTTTTTGTAGAGATGGGGGTCTCATTATGTTGCCCAGGCTGGTCTCAAACTCCTGGGCGCAAGCGATCTTCCTGTCTCAGCCTTCCAAAGCACTGGGATTAAGAAGTGTAAGCCACTGTGCCTATCTAGTTCTATCTTTCTAGTAAAATACCCACTTCGCAACAATCCAGGGAAATATTTACTAACGTTCACATTGATAAAAAGTGAGTCTTAGAAACATTCAGAAACTTCCTAAGAGCACAAAGTTACTATGTATAAGAATTAAGGCTGGAACTCAGAACCGAATGGGAGCATTATGCCCTTAACATGGCAAATCTATTTATATTAATGCAATCTCACATTATTTTAACTTTTTGAGAATACATATGATACTACTGGTTAATACTGAATTTGCAGTCTACTAAAATCCCTTGATATTTTTCACCAGAACTATTAAATACCATGAATCCAGTTTTTCCTCCATCCAGAACATATAGGAAATGATATTTTTAAACTTAAGTGCAAATTTTTGTTTATTTTTACTAAAGTCCTATTTAAGTTCATTGTTTTATATTATTCATCTTCCTGAATTTTTGATAATTATCTAATATACTTACTATTCCCAGCAGTGTCTAACAAAAACATAGATTGTGTTTAAACCTGATGAAAACGTCCAGAGCCACTCATAAATGGTCATACCTACAGAATGACACCTGTCCATACTCATATCTGTATGTATACACTTTGAGTTTGACTATTAACCAGCTTCAAATCTGTTTAACTGGATTTGTTTGTAGCCTATATTTGCCCATCTAATGAGCATTTGCTTTTTGACTTTGTAGCAGAGCTTGTCAGTTCCTACCCACATACTTGCAGACCTTACCCTCACAATGTATGCCCACCCAACTTCCACCTGCTTGAGAATTTTCTAGAGGCCCTTATACTTCCACCTGTGTGCAAGGCAGGCCAGGAGTGCTAGAGAATTAACACCCTCTAGAAGCAGCTCTCAACCAATGACTGATAGGACTTGCCATATATTAATAAGTACCCCAGCTCCTTTCCCTTGGGTAAGAGGTCTAGTTCTAGAGTTCTAGTTCTAAAGAGTCTTCTCCACTGACTGCTAGAGTAGTAACCTGATAATGTAGCCTTTATGAGGTGCCTTCCCTACACCCTCCTCTACTAGTTTTTCCTAGGATCATCTTCCATAGTAAGCTATTTATTCTCAAAACCCCTTGTCTCAGGATCTGCTTCTGGGGAAAACCTAAACTAAGACAACCTTATTTAATTTTCACCCAAACTAAAACAACCTTTAAAATTTTTCACCGTTATTCTCCATTTTGCTAATGAGAAAACTTCAGTAAAATAATGTGCCTAAGGCCAACATTTGGTAAATGGTAGAATAGGTTTTGCATTCCCAAGACCACAATGCTATGTGGCCTCCCATGGCTCCCTGCTGAAATCTTTTCACTGCCTTGCCGAAATCAGTCTGTATCATGGCCATGGCATTTCCCTGCTCAAAACGAGGTGTGTGTGGGTGGAAGGACAGGGTGTGGAGGAGAGTATCACGTTCCCTCACTCACTTAACTCTAACTCCCACCTCGGACAGGATGGAAGATTAAAGTTTCCATTTTATTTTCTTGTCTTTTTGGATACCCAGGAATTCAACAACTCAGCGTTGAGTGGGGAATGGGCTGGCTGTGACATGGGATGTCAAGCACAAGACACGAATAAGGTATTTCCATGGTGTGTAACCGAAGTACCCGTTTCATTCTTTCCTTTCCCCTCTTTAAAACACAGCCTCTTTATTTTGCCATTCAAGAAAATTAGAGCAATAGATTCCTTTGATTTTTTTTTTGCAGTTCTCAATCATCTATTTTTCTTAGTTTTGAGGACACTTTTGTTTTTAATATTTTATTATGGAAAATTTTAAGCATATACCACAGAAAGCAAACAATGTAAGGAACCTCCATGCACTCACCCGGCTGCAACAGTGATCAGCATAAGGCTGACTATGACCCATCTCCATCCCACTCACTACCTCCTCCTGTATTGTTTTAAAGCAAACCTCAAACATGATATTTCATCAGTAACTATTTCAGTATATATTTTTGAAAATAAGAAAAAAAACAAACCAATGCACCATTAACTAAAACAAAACCAACAGTAATTTCTTAATATCATCAAATATCCAGTGTCCAAATATCCAAATATATACAATCATATGAGTGTATGTGTATATACACACACATAATTTTTAAAAGGAAGGTTCACCCACTATGACTGGTTGAAATGTCTCTTAAGTTTCTTTTAATCCAGAGGATTTTCCTCCATCTTTCCTTCTTACAATTTTGAGGGGGTGCTTTCTTAGTTAACCGGAACTTAGTCCATCTCAGGTAGACACTGGTGGTTGCTGACAAGGTAATGGAACTCTATGCCACTGGGGACAGAGAGGTGTGAGGACCACAGGAACAGTAATCATAGGGAGCTTTTCCTTTGGGGTTCAAAGCAGGGCCAAACAGTCAGGTGAACCCTAGAGTCAACTGCCAAGACCAAGCACTCGTCCTTGGCAATAACTGAAGACAGTGTCCAGTGGCCAGCAGCGTGGGTCCTAGGGCTATCTTACAGGAAGCAGCACATCAGAAGCTGGAACAACTCAGAGTCTGGCCTGAACTTCCCTAGGATTGGAGGTACATGGTGAACCCACCAAGGCAGCTTTGGATGGAGCAAACCTGGAATCCATGATGCTAATGAACTGGGGAGGAAGAAGGGAAGGGAATGGGAAAAAGCCCCTATGCATTTGGCATTAAATAAGTGAATGCAAAATTAACCAAAATGACTAACCACTCATCAGATTTTAGGATGGTCTGTAGTCTGTAACTACATTCTAACAAGACAGACTCACAAATGATAACTGGGATGTTTCTTGGCTTCCTAAATGCCCTGGGTTCCCCTTTAGCTGTTTGCAAGATTACAAAACCAAGTCCTAGACCATGGTTCACATAGATCAGAGAAGGGGAGACAGACATAGTTCTATTTGCTCCTCCACCCAGAAATTCTCACTTTCTGGCTTAAGGATATATCTTTTATAAGTTCTCACATGGCTTCATCCAAGACTGCCTTACTACTCTGGTTATTGCATTCTCTTCTCCACTACAAAACTGACAGTCTCTGCTTCCCTCTCCCCACTCCAGGCTCTACCCCTTTTGTCCATTTCAATTAATCACTGGTGTCCCTCTAAGTTAATCTCCACCCTGGCAGCATCTTCTGCTTGAAGATTCTAGTAAGAACCAGCAATCTCCCCAGGGCCTTTGACCACTCTCTGGAAAAAAACAAAGTAGACAACATGGCTTTCCCCACACTACTGCCCACCATCTCTTCTATGCCGCAGAAGGATCCCACAGGTACCACGTTTCTGCTGTGTCTCACCCCAGTTGCTATTTCTTAAGATTCTCTTAGAAAGCTTCTTTTCAACAAACCCCATCTCACTCTCATTATACACAGAAAAAGAAAGCTCACACCTAGAATTTTAAGTTAGTGGAATTTTTTTTTTTTTGTTTCCTTCATTTACTACAACTATAATCAGCTAGTTATTGTAAATAGCATTTAGCATTGGAAAGATCTGAGTACTCTTCTTTTCTTGTAATGCCTTTAATTCCTTATTAGCATCATTTCAGTTGCCAAGCAACCTTGCCTTTTATGTCCGCTATTTGAAGGGACTATGCCAGAATTATCTTCAAATCAATTTTAGGATAGAATAGCAACCTTGTGTGCTAGCATACCTCTTCATAGATACTAATGTTGATTCCAAGTTCTTAATTGTTTGAAATGTAAATTATGGAAAGCAGAGTTAATTATAGTGAATCTATTATAAAAAGTTAATGTGATTATAGAAAGATACACCCAAGAGTGCTAATAATGCTTATCTTGCTCTTGGTGATAGAATGGGTGACTGTAGTTTTCTTCTTTTTGCTAGTCTATATTTTCTAAATTTTCTATAGTGAACAAGAATAATTGTAAAAGTTATTTAAATTTAAAAGGTATGTACGAGAGGTGAGTTACAGTTAAATCTATATAAATATAAGAACTTATAAAATACTGGGAATTAAATGAGAATATGTAAATAATACAGTCATACTGTGTTGTTCATAGTAAATACTCAAAAGTTAGCTATTACTAAAATATTTTAAAAGTTTATGTAAGTCGTTGATTTTACAGTATGTATATTTTACCACAATGAAAAAAGTCTGTAAGAATATAATATAGAGTCAAGTCTGTAAGAAATAATTTAGAAAAATGGATTTACACTTGGTTGGGTTTCCAAGACTCCACCCTAAGGATATTGGCTCTTTAAACAGATCAAAAGCACCACCTTTAAATATACAAATTCCTGAAGGACTTTCTTCAAGTTCACGTTCAATATCATGATTGAGCCCTCACTACATCTTCTCCTGGACATTTTTAGTCTCAGAAATCATTTCAACAGTATCACAAAGAGGGGAAACTGAGGCTCTGAATTACAAGGTAGACCTATCCAAGCCCTATGGTTTTAAGCCAATGACAATCTCAGAAACACAACTGAAGGATTCTTTTTCTCTAGCAATAACTTATTGATGAAATTTTACTGATCACCCACAACAGTGTGTGATATGGAATTATACACTGGATTTAATAAAACTTTGATTAAAATGACAATGGAACAGTCCCCAAATCTTTGGAACAGGGATATTTTTAAAGTTTAGAATAAAAGATTTCTTTTAAAAAAAGGAAACATGGACAAATTTAACTACATGAAAATGTAAAATTTCTATACATTACAATACTAAAACCAACATTAAAATGGAAATGGGAATAGGAAAAAAACACCTGTAGAAAATGATATGCAAAGGGTTAACAGCTTTTTATTTAAAAAGCTTTTGCCAACCTCTAATAATAAAAGCATTAAGCAACAAGTGATAAAAAGGCAAAGGATATGAACAGGCAGTTCATAAAATTGGTAATATGGTTAGCAAACACACTTACGAAAACACATTCAACAAAAGCTTGGTTTATGCTTCAATAGTGCCTATTACCACGTAGTGGGAAATTAAGGCAAATGATTAAACAGACAGAATCAGAAACAAATACAGATAGCATATAATACACGAAGAACAAAAGTTCACAAAATTGAGGTTTCGTTGGTCAGAAACAAGGGATGATTTAATCTTAGAGGTGAATTAAAGCAACAAAAACCCAGCATGATAACTTTGACTCCAGAATGAGAATCTCTCAGTTTTAGTTTGTTTTAGTTTTTAAGCTCCATTGTCACTTTAAGAAAACATCTCAACCGCACTGATATTTATCTCTAAGGTGTATTGTTCCTTTTCTTTGAAGAATACATGGAGAGTTTGTTTTATAAGATATGTAGGTGAAAGAAGCAAAACAAGGGCAGAATTATTACTTTTTCCCAATTAGGTGATATAAAATTCCCAAGTTTCTAGGTTCCCTTCCCACCTTAATACTTTGCTATGGAAGCATCCTCAGTATCCGAGAGAGAGTGGAGTGCTGGTAAATGTTTAACAATGGCTCTCCAGTGGTGGGATTAAAGGAGGAGCCATGATTAGTAGTGTTTGTTGATTTCCACGGTATAAATACGCCCAACATAGGCAGTGTCAAGCTACTAGCATGACTTCACTGAACACAGAGTTGGGAAAAGATGCACAGTAGCATACCATTATATAGCATTTATACCACATAGACACAGTTACAAAACAGACATAGCCTCAAGAGCAAAGCTAAGAGTAAAATGTGGTAATGTATTAGGAACTGATGAGTTTTGAGTATTTCATACCTTTGTTTTTAATATAATTTAATGTAAGTGTATATAATTTTTAATCATGGCTGTGTTAAACAATAGGCTTACAAAATTCCTTAAAAATGTAACAATCTGCCCTTATAAGTTGGTATAAACCAGTCCAGCACACCACTACTGGGAGATAATGACACTATTTTTTTTTTTTTCACAATTTTCCCTCTCATAAAGAAAAAAACAATAAGACGATAAGATGTAAGACCATATTATTCTGTGTCTCTTTAGCACATGGCAAATTACTTTTGCCTTCTGGTCTTGTGACTCTTACACTCACCACTTACTACACAGTTGGTGGGACCCAGTGCAATGAAAAATGAGGGTACCCCTCGATCAAAAATTATTAAGAATTTCAAGACTGCACCAGCATTAAACCAAATGGGGGGATGGTGCATGCGTGTTCACAGGTGGTGTGCCCACGCAGCTGGCCCTGCTTACACTCTTTCTCTTGCCCAGTTCTTTCCCTCCCAACCACTCTAGGGCAAACCCAACGAGCTTGCAGCCCAGTCTCACCGTAACTGCAGAACAAGGCACAAAGTCTAGCAGTTGTAATTGCTCCGGGCAGCAGGGGACAGGTTCTAACATCAGGAGGGTACATGTGGGCCTTTAGACGACCTTCTCCAGAGGTCTCAGGGTCCAACCAATGCTGTTTCTGTCAATTATCAAACAGACTGTTTCTGCTTTCACACTGTTTCCTAATGTGTTTTCATCACAGACTTAATAACCTTTACGCCAACATACTGCCTTAAAGAATCTGTTGGCAAAGTGTCACTTTTGGAGGAGTACTCAGGTGAAGCACCGCTCCAGTTCCTCCCCAGCTAGGCCACTACTCGTAGGCCTCTGACCCATGGGGGACGGGCGTAAGTTACGGAGCAAACAACCATAGGAACCAGGATTGTTGCATAAAGGTGGAAATGCACACTAGGAATGTTGTCTTTGAGTGCAAAGTATCCAATTGTAGTTATAACAAACATCCACGTTCTTTTTAATTCCATGGCAAAATAGAGGGTTTACTATAGTAAGAAGGGAAATGCAGGAAAATCTGATAGAAGTGGTCCCAGGGTTTCAAACCTGCCCAAAGGTAGAGCCTCTCTCTAATTAGACCTGGCGGGGTTACTTTAGGGATCTCCAAGAGGCTGGCTTCACCATGTGCCTTCCTAGTTCAGAAAGCTGGAAACTTAAATGCTCTATTGCTTGTCCAGAGATCTGTGCCCTTCAGGTTTTCTATGTTTTCCTAGAAGGCCTGAGAACATGCTCTGGGATGTCCAGAAAACAAGTGTGCTACAGGACAGGATTTCTCAAAACCAGCTCATGGGTCACCTCCAACAAAGCCACAGTGACTGCTGGCTGAATACAAATCTCTAGCTTTGACTGTTAGGAATGTGAATGTCTAACACTCCCCTGATGATGATTCCTCATGCTAAAGTTGCAGAATCTCTCGTGCAGCAGGAAGAGAACATGAGCCTCAGAGAAAAAGTGACCAGAGTTCAGATCTCAGCGGCTCGTTCCCTAAAGAGATGGACCATTTTGCACGGGTCATTTAACTTTCCTGAGCTTTAATTCCCAATTAGTTAAAAGAGCAAAATAATATCCAACTTGCAGGGTTGTTGGGAAGATTAAGTGGGTCAATTCAGGTAAAGACTCAGGACCCTGCAGAGCCACGGTGAGTGAGTGTTCAGCCACTGTCAGTCCATTGACTGCTTGTCCCTCTCTCTAAGCGGTAAAACTCATCTCTCTGGATGGATTAACCAAACTAAAATGCTGAGAACTCCTGAGACATTGTCTAACTTATGCATAAGCATTTCTGAGACTGTCTCTGTTCTCTGCAGAGGGAGGGCTGCTATTAACAGCACCACGCAGGACAGTACAGACGAGAGACAAGGGCATTTCCCATCTCCTCCTTTCTCAGGCCTGGCAGTCACTGAAACTCATGCTCATGGAACAGACGCACCAGCCAGAGACACAGGGTGACGCCAGCCTGTCAAAGATGCTACAGAGGGCTCCTCAGAATAAATAGCATCCAGTCACACAATGCTAATTAATTCTAAAGGGCTAAGAATACCTGGGAGCTGCTCTGATACTTAGAAGCCTTTAGAATGTGGGTGCCCAAAAGACCATCCTTTACATATGAAACCCTGTGGTCATGACTCACAGTGACAGAGGGTTCCACTGAGGAGGCTTCTGGGACAGCTGAGCTCTTCTTCACATAGCACCTGTCATCAGTGGCTAAGGCTTCAGGCCCCTTCCTGACACTACAGGTGACTTTGTTCCTTGGAGCTGCCTGTTATTGAGTCTACCTGCCCTTTGATGTCATGGACCTTGGCTTCTGGTCTTATGCTCCTATTGCCTTTGGGTACCTTGCTTTGGTGCGCAGACCAAGTTGCAGAGTGGTAAGAAATACCTAATATTTCCTTCCCCACAGAGGGAACTGTGGTCCCCGCAAGTGGGTGTTTGCCTTCCTTGGCTCCAATTTTAAAAACAAATGTAGTGTTTTACCTTTAATAAGCTGAGGTCTATACGATGCTTTTAACATCCAACTATTCCATGCTGGAGAAAACATACCTATTATTTTTGGGGTCTTTCTAGTTCGAGAGGTCCTCGAATAGAAGGAGTACAATGCACACAGTAATTCATTGATTCATACTTTGCTCAACAGAGAATTTCAGGCAGATGCCTGGTATGTACATGGAGTCCAAAAAATATTTCTTACATGTGGAGTTTAATTTTTAATCTGGGGGAGGCCAGGCCTGCAGAACGGTGGGCACAGGGTGCGGGCCTGTCTTACGTGGCACACAGGTCTCTCTTGAGCACAGGAAGGCCTGTCTTAGGGGAGAAGTCGGAGCTTGCCCCAGCTCAGGTTGCTAGGGGCAGGGGAAGGGAAATATGAGCAGCATGTTTTGCCTTGAGACTGGGAGCATGAGGCAAGTTGTTTCAATTTTCAGAGTCTTGATTTATTCTTGTTTGTTCTAAGGAGATGATAATACCTGACCTATTACAGAGTTGTTTGAGTATTAAAGAAAATCAATACAAATGGAACTCCAAGAAATAAAAGATACTCCATAAATATAATAGAATGCATTTCCCTTTACACTGACAGGTAAAATGAAACACTGAGTTTATTCCAATACCCCACCAGGAGGTCTACTTGCTGAGGGTCCCTTTCTGGGGCAGGTGTGCAGTTGTCCTTATGATGCTATCAGAAGTTGTCTTGCATTGAGAGGGGGACAAGGAAAGAGCTTTGTGAATTTGGATACTGGAAGCCTTCCATTCAGCCCCAAATTCTGGCAGCCCTCTCACAAAGTGAAAAAAAAATTTAAATGCCCAGATGATCTCATAGGTCTTTTCTACCTCTGAAACAGAGCATGTGATTCACATATATGTGACATGTGTAACAGGTTGTGATGATTTGCCTCATTTGCTCAGCTGCAGAGTGGATTAACCAGCAATAATATGCTGAGAATGTAAAGCCTGACCTCTGATTAAAACAGAAGGTGGGAGGAGGTTGTTTCACAGTTAAAACAATGAACTAAGACCCAAGGCTCTAAGTTTCTAATCACAGATCTGTAACCTTGTATGTGACATTGGGAGGCTTGCTAGAGGCCTTCAAAAGTACCCTTAATTTGCACATACTGGCTACCTGTCCTTAAAAGCATTACAGTAAGTCCTTTTGCTGAGAACAGTGCGGGTGGTAATTAATGGTTAATAATGCTAAAGAGATAACCATCAGTAAAGACTTGTGAATGCCCATGATGCTTTAAGCAATATTCAGGCTATTACCTAGCAATGCTAGCAAAATGCAAATCGCCCAGTTTCCAGAAAATCTTTTTTCTGGAATGTACTGCTTTTTCCCTTCAAGTCAATCATCAACCCTCTCCAGCACCGTCCAACAGATTTTCTACAACAATGGAAATAGTCTCTATTTACTCTGTCCAATAGTAGCCACCACGTGTGGCTATTGGTCACCTATGTGGCTAGTGAGGCTTAGGAATTAGATTTTACATTTAACTTTAATTAATTGAAATGAATAGGAAAATAGCCACATGTGGCTAGTGGCTACTGTACTGGACAGCACAGCTTTAGCCAATTCAAACCTCCTAAAAGCAAGAAAGTGAGGTTGAGAAGGCAGTAGAAAGTAAATTAACAATTAATTAGCCATTCTTTATCTTCAAAATAGTCTTTTTCTTCTTTTTTTCAAGTTGGTGGGAGTAGTTGAAATCAGAGTCTAAAGAAAGTACCAATAATAATAATTTTTCCCCACACTTCTGTACTGTCTCCCGCTCTTTCACAGGTATTAAAATGAGAAGACATCTAAACTCATTAACAAAATAACTAAGCTAGATTGCTTTAATCTAGACCAACATTTTTCTATACAGACTTGTGAAAATAAACCAGTAAGATAAGGTTCAAGAGAAGCATCAGCCTCACTCTGTCCTAGTCCCATTCACCCATGAGGAGACCCACAGACTCACGTCCTCTGCCATGGTTTCTCTGTCGTAAGCTCTGCTGCTGCTCCTGGCTCCGTCCCCTCTATAGCTCAGCTCCAAGCCCCAACTCCACACACACACAGCAAGAAGAAAGTGAAAATCACAGACCAAATGTGCTCTCTCCCTTTCCCTCCAGACGGAGTGTCTTTTCTTTTTCGCCTCTTTCCTGTAAATTCTGTGACAAGAAACTGCAGTACATAATACACAAAATCCAGCTCTCCCCTCACTGACTTCCCACAGCATTCGCATGGCCCAAGAAGGATGTGAACAAATGGAGGCTGTTCTCCTTAATCTACGTCCTCACCGTGAAGAGTGCACTTACTCAAACTCTACATGGTATAAAAAACTTATTCTTCTTGCACGTCCTTGTGTATCATCGTCCTGTCCTTCATACATATTTTTTCCTGAACAGTGCATTTTTCAGGTATTATAAGCTCTAATGGAAGAGGTGTTTGGTCACTGTAATTCCCCTTGTGCACTGCCCAGCGCAGTGTCAGATGCAGCTAAGGGAGTAATCAATGCTTCCTGATAGTGGATAAAAGATTCAATGGGATTTTTACAGCTCTTGGATTTTAAGGTACTTTTTTCAGTTCGACATATTCCAAAAAACAATGTATGATTTCCCTGTAGGATTTGTTGAGAGGAGTGGATTAGGCTTGGTTGTTTTGGAAAAGGACTTCAGAAGCATTCACATATTTTTCAGGTTGGATGTCACGATTATTCGAAGGCTAGGAAAACAGTCCTGAACTCAGCCAGTAGCTGTATCATTGGCACGAGAGGAACACAGATAATATGACAAATACATTTTTGGTCCCACTTTGTTCAAACGTGAAATAGAATAAAAATCTTTAGTCATGAAATAGTTGCAGTGTCCTGCTAAAGCCCAGTAAATATGACTACAAAAAGGTGAAAGGAACTTTGTGGTTTCTCCGCAGTTTATTAAAGTGGCAAACTAGGTGCCAGTAAAGGACAAGACGAATTTGGCTCCTCACCTGCTGCACTTCCCCTGGCCCCCACTGTCTTCTAGTTTATCCTCTTTCATGTACATTTTCGAAGGAGATTATTTTAAAAGAGAACACCATTCATTCTGTGCCCAAATTCATCCTTAACTGAAAGATTGAAGTGTAAATAAATTTAATGCTAAGCTAGTAATAACAAAAATTCTCCCTCTTTCCAAGTTAAAAAGTCTACAACAAACAACACTTTAAAGCAGTGGCCCTCACAGTGGGAGTTTTGTCTCAGCTGCAACAGCATCACCTGAGAACTTGTTAGAAATGCAAATTGTTGGGTCCCACCCCAGACCCACTGGAGCAGAAACTTTGGGGTGGGGCCCAGCAGTCTGTTATTTAAAAAAACAAAAAAACCAAAAAAAACCCTCCACATGATTCTGATGCACTAATGTTTGAGAACCATTACTTTAAACCATTGTTGAAATAGTTGAAAATGTTCAATGTACTAAATTGTACTAAATGCGTATCCCTAAAATGTCAAATGTTTCCCAATTCTATAAATAAGGTCTGAGCAAGCACTAAACATGTCCAGCTAATAGTCCCTAGTTCTGAGATCTAATCTTGTGCTGCCTGGGATCTGATTAAGCCTCCCCTTGGCTTCCCAGGAGGCTCCAGGGGCTGGGGCTGGGGTATCTGAGCTGAGCCACGGGGCCTCAAGGGCGTCACAATAGGAGAGGGAGGGCACAAAAAGCAGCACACTGGGAACTTGAAGCTGGAAGTCTTTGAACTGAAAGATTTCATTGAAAGCCGTCCATTTTAAGCATTCCTTTTCTGGAAGGGAGCAAATATTAAGTACGTACTTTTCAATCACTATTTCACAAGTAACAATCAAAAGAAAGTGCTTATAAAATTTTAAAGAAATCTTTTCAGATAATCGCTTGCCAGCTGCACTAAGCTGCACATCCTTCAAGGTGAGTGCAGAGTGCGGTTCCTGGGTAAGCCACACCGATGCGTGTGGCTGCACGCTGGCCTCCCAGCCCCTTGCCCTCATCACAACATTTAGAACCACTATCTCGTAGGCACAGACATTTTCTAGTTACCCAGTCCCTTCCCTATTCCACCACAACTACCTTCCGGATTGTAAGGGGAATTACTGAGACTTTATTTCTCCATATGATTCAAATTTCTGTTCGATAACATTTGCTCAAGTAACATAGTCTTTACGTGCCCCAAGAACACAAGAACAGAAAAGTGTCAAAGCACCAGATGCACAATATCATTTTATGATATTTTTTCATCACGAGAAAAACCTCCATCCTAGGAAAAATGGAAATGCAAACTCTCCTCAGTAACTTTTCTCACTTTAAATTGCACTTCTCATCACGACCTATTACACCCACATAGTCATGTGCCATAGGCTCTGCAGACTGTCTCCAACATTTCAAAGGCTCAAAAGCTATTTTTAAAGCCAAAATACAATCCAGGTTGCTATTCTATAAAGCACTTTTTAAGGAAGAACAAAGTAATATAGCAATTATTATGCATGTAGGCAGTTAGCCAACTCACCAAAAGATTGAATGCAGCTGTCAATGAGATCGTCCAGACTGGCTCCTTTGGCTAAATGTCCCAGAGACACCATCATTCGGAACTGAGTGATCTGGGCCAGGCTGGGATGGGATGGGCAAGGGCTGTTGGCGGGCTTCGCCTCTAGTCTTGCTTTAGGGGCAGCTCTGCAGCCATGAGGTTTCCTGGGGGAAGAGAGAAGGCAGTGAGGGCAAGCAGAGCAGCTAGGGGACAAACTGGCAGCTCCAGGCTCTGAAGGCAGATTGGAGAGGAAGGGAATGGAGATAAGACAATTAATCCTGGGAGTCTGGCTGATAGAAGACATACCCCTCCCACTTAGCATATCCATCAAACGGACTGGTTGGCTGTTAAAGAGACATGTCCCCAGCAAATGACAAGGTGAGATTTCAGGGTTGTAACTAGGGCTCTTCACCCTGGCGTTAGGATTGCTCCTTCCTACTGTCTCCCAGTTACCCAAGGGAAAAAGCAGAGGCAAGACTGTATCTTGGCACTCTTTATCTACTAGCAATAATTTTCTATTTTAGCTGCTAGGCCACTGACTTGGTTCTTAAGAATTGTTTAAGTTGGTCTCATCTTCAGCTAATTTCATTTCATCTTGAGCAATACCAGAGATGCTACACAAGCTCAGGCAGCCTTGGAAACATCTTTAAGGACCTTTTGGGAGAAGTCAAAGACGAAGGACCCATGTGCAGGAAGTGAGGGGTTATGGTGGTGGTGTTTAGATTTTAAGTGATTCTTGCCTTTCTTACAAATCTTGGTTGGTTTTAAGATCCTGTTTTTCATTATTGATAATACGAGTAATCATTATGAGTCATCTTTATTACCAAACATCATTCTATCAAGTCTTACTTGGGTCCTTAATGATTAAAAAAGAAAGCAGAGCTATGAGAGCTTTGTTCCAGAACTAAATGTAAAATAAGACAAGTTTGGATCTGGAAATGCCTTAGGAGGCCAATGGACCGTCATTCACTCATACTTAGCTTTATCATGACCTAGCAAAGAAGAAAAAAAGAAATATGCCTCAGATCCATAACTTGAGCTGCTCACTATATATTGTTATAAACATATAATGGCACTGACTAATAAGTGCTTATGATCACAATGTCTATGAGTAAGACACTGTGATAGACCAGAGGGGACCACAGTGAGATAGACTATATGAGATTACTTTGTGAACTATAAAATATTATGTTACTTGTTTTGTTATATAAAGGCTATCTAGAAATCCCTTAATGTAAAAATCTAGTTGGAGAATCAGACTGAGATAATGAAAAGGTATCTGTATAAATCTTAAGTGTGCTATGAGTGAGTGTCAAGGGTAAGAAATGTGATGTTCTCAGAGGCGGGAGAAGCAGTTCCAGGGGGAGTGTTTAAGAAAGCGTCTACCCAGAAGGGGCTGAAGAAGTGCTAAGATTAAAATAAAATGCTGGGCACACGTGGGTTTGGGAAACCAGCGTGCTAAAAGACAGTGTGCTACAGAACTGTGTGGCCCCTCAGTATGCATGCAGACAGACTCGTGGAGGTGCTCCCTGGCCCTTTGGGATCTAGTTCAAACTAGCTCTAGGGTGCTGATCTGCTGCTGGGCTCTATTCTGACCTGGGGTGGGTCCAGTGAAGCTAAATCAACAACTGGCTACTGGGCATCTGTTAACTCAAGGCAGTAATTCCTGAAAGATCAAGTTGGTGGCACAGGACTCAATCAAGTTTCTGGCCATTACTGATTTTTTGCCTAGACCCTGTGATAGCTCCAAAATCAGATCAGTATCTGAGAATAAAATAACAATTGGAAAACAAAATAATAATGGCCACCATGAATTCAGTACCTATGCTGTGACAGGCACAATGCTGGGGATTTACACTGCCTTTGAAGCTTACAGCCCAGAAAGATGTTACCTCCATTTCATGATATTGAAACAGAGTTTTAAAAATGGCTAAATGACACAGCCAAGGTTATACAATTTGTATATGCTAGATCTAGAATGTGTACCTGGCATCTCTCTGGTTTTATTCATTTAATAAATTTTTACTGTGCCTGGAATTAGTAAGTAGACCATCGGGATTAGTAAGCAGACCATCACAGAGAGGCTAAAAAGGTCAATTCAATTTAAAACAAAAGTGAAATCCTTCAAAAGCATAGCTGTTAACATAAAGGCTGAATCTCAGCCCCTGCTCCTTTTGCAGGTCCCCAGAACTATCTCCAGGACCTCAGAGCTGGATGGACACTTCATGGTTATTTTGCAAACCCCTCACCCATAGATATGGAGGTCCAGGCTCAGAAGGGTGGCGTGACTGGCCCCTGGTGCAGAGGCCCGCTAGAAGCCAGCCTCCTATGGCCTACGCAATGCTCCCCAGCTTGCCTCCTTTTTCTTCCTGGAATCACTGATAATGCTCTAAACCTGCGGCTACTTGTCCAGTTTTGGGATTAGTCAGCTTTCTGCCTCAGCTGCTGCCTGTTCACCATTCAGACCTCCACCACAGGCAGAGTAGGGAAAAGATGAAAATAGAGTCATTTGTAGCAGAAGTCTCTTTCAGGCCTTCCACATTACTTCTCCCTAGACCCTTGTGAAGAAACAACTGTAACAAGAGGCTGCATCTTCCCACAGAGCTCTTCCTGCTGGGGCTGAGGAGGTGGCTGCAGATCCAAGGAAAACTCCATTTTCTCTCTTGGTTGGTGGCATTGGCCATTTAGGACTCTTAAACCTGCACTGCTCTCTCATGCTAGTAATGTTTCCTACTGTCATCAGTAAAGGAAACCACTTTGGTTCATAAGGGGATTCTCAGAAGTAGATTCTTTTACCAGAATTATGAGAGACTGGGGTATAAAAAACGAACCCGAAAGGAGTAGTTGGGAAGGAAAAAGAGAAGGAAGGGTGCAAGAGGTAATCTTGGAAGTTTAGAGGTTAGAGAGACTCAGAGGATTTGGACAAGAGAAACCTGAAGAGGAGAAAGTATTAAAAACCAAACTGCAACCTAAGAGGTCTAGGAAGATGGGGCTTATTTGCACCATAAGCTTAGGAATCTCGGTTCTCTTGCTGTGCAGTCTCTTGACTGGTTGTTCTGTCTCTTCTGGAGAAATGATGGTAAATACAGATTTATAAAACACTTTATGATAGACAGGTCTAAGGATGTTTCATCAATCCGTAGAATCAATGACCTCTCAGTCTGCAAGGGCATATTTTTAAAGGATAGTAGCCAAATGCTTCCTGGCCAGTTTCCTTGTGAATTAAAAAAGCAAAATCCTGAGAGAAACAAATTAACTTGAAGGTGCTTTCTGAGCCTACAAGTGACCTTACTGAAGGAGACTGCCAAAACTCTGGACTAGTTTAAGGGAAATCCTCTGCAGGCACAGGTATCTCAGTGGAGGTCACAGTTTTAGGCTGAGCTTTTTATGAAATCTAGCCTAAAAGAGTAAGGGATGAAATGGAGGGAGAGATCTGGAACTTCCACAACTTTCTTTGTAGTGAAAGGTGACTTTTCTTGGCTTCTAGTGAGGATTCCTTCTAGTTCTGTCCTCCCCACCCTCAAAACAGTGCAAAGTACCTGGTGGACCCTCAGGGGATACATTGGGGATGGGGAAGGGAGTGCATAAAGGACCAAGAACCTTAGTTCGGGGGATTATAAATACAGAAAGTCCAGCATGGCAAAGCTTCCTGTCACTACTGGGTATGATCGTGCAGGCTGGGTAGGCGCAGTCACATCAGTGTCTATGTGAATGGGGTTACGAAGTGTCCAGCCATACGCCAGGGCCAAGCCATTGTCCAGACAGCTGCCCGGTTCTGGTCCTTTGACGACAAACTTAGAGTCGCCTGGCCCCTCTAGGCCTCATTATCTCTCCAAGAGTCTTTTGACACACTGTCATTCTTCCTTCAATTTGTCATCCAATACTCCAAAAACATTTCTCTAGAATCATAGTGGGGGGGAGGGGTACAGGTGCCCACCCAGAAGGTTACACAGCTCGCTGACCAAAGGGTCTGGAAACTACTGTGGAGCAGGGGCGACCCAGCGGTGCCACCTCGGCTCGCTCGGCGCAAACGCTGCCCGCCGTCCTGGGCAGGGCCGGGCGAGAGCGCCAGGTGGCGCTGCCAGCGCCCCGCGCCCGGGCAGGTGCGGGCGGCGCGGAAAGTCGGCGAGTGGGAGTCCCGGTGCTGGCGGCGAAGATCCGGGGGAGGAGGTCGGCGGGCGGGTGCCGGCTCAGTGAAGGGCTTCGGCCCTCGCGATTCCGGG